>JAKWJA010001188.1:0-29265 GCA_027704765.1 Solanum habrochaites
TTTAATCCGGATGCAACAATAACATGTATAAAAGATAGTTTATGATGATTAATACTTTTAATCAGTTAAGAGGTAGATAGAAATTGAAGAGGGTTTACTGTAGGTTTGTAAAGAAAAAGGATTTGTGAGTTGTTTTGAAAGTTAATGGTATGGGTGGGGTACTAAATATATAGGAATAATGGTGACATATAGATTCTGAAAATTTGGGGGTGTTAATTTTCTTTAAATCGTTTATAATTATTATGAAATTTGTCAAAGTGAAGTGTCATAACTAGTTATAGATATGTAATTGGGTTGAAAATTATTGATGGTGTTCCCTTTGAAAGTATGTCAAGATTTCCAATGGAAATTGATATGCCGTCAATACCATTTTGGGATAATAATGGACAATTATTATATATTGCATGAAAGCTATTGGGTTTGTAGTGTTTGAAGAAACTATGACTTAATTCTAGGCTTGAAAATTGGATATATGATAGTTGATATATTACTTGAAATCAAGATTTTAAAACTTTATTATAAATCTGGGTGAATTTTTGTAATCAAGGATAAACACTTTAAGTAACATGGGTGTTTGTAATGTTTAACACATCTTATGTGGTTAAATTATTGGATAGATTGTTTGATTTGGAGCCCATAGAAGGGGGAAGACTCAAGTATCGAAAAGATTGTTCGACTAAAAGGCAAGTGAATTTAAAACTCTTGTTAAGTGTATGAAATGCGTTATTCCTTGTGGTTAATGCTTGGGAGTAACGGGACTTGGTGCTGGGTTGATTTGTCACACATTGATTAATTCTAATATGAAAAAAAAAGGGTAATAAAAGGTAATTGTGAATAATTGCTTGTGCGTGATGTGTTGTAAGGAGAGTGATTTGAAAGGCTTTTTGAATCATTGTGATGTTGTGTGAATTGTGTTGTGTTATGAAAATGGTCCATATCCTCTTTGTTTGTTTTTGTGAACATGTCATTTGTATTATTTTAAGACATGGTTGTGACAAGTGTTATGTGCATGAGAAAGAATGAGAATTCAAAGAGGATGTACCATTTCGAGGGACGTATCGCGCGCCGCGATGGATACATATTTCGAGGGACGTATCGCGCCGCGATGGTACTATTATCGAGTCGTGTCCGTGCGCGCGACAGACCATGACAGATATGTCCTCCCCATGGGTCCCGGAATGAGAGGACAGCGGGTGTGTTATACTAGGTCAGACATGCTCATTATACTTGAATGCATTGCACATACTCATCATTGGTTGAACTTGATATTGTTTTACTGATTTGTGATTGACTTTCAGCGAAATTTGTGATTGATAAATAACTGAGCTCGTTATTGAGGATAGTAATTTGTTGAATTGTGTTGTTGAGGGATATGTAAATTGTGAAGTGTTTTTTTTTTTTGAGGATAGTAATTTGTTGAAGGGTGTTATTGAGGATATGTAATTTGGTAAGTGTGGTTGTGGAGTGATGTATATATAATTGTTCTAAGTGTTGTTGTAGAGTTACGTGCTATGTAACTGTGAGCTGTTACGTAGGTTGATTTTACTGCAGGATGTAGTTGTGGAGGTTGTTGGGGGTGGTAGGAGTACCCGTATTTATACCCTTAGTTGTGTTTAGAGGTTTACTTGCTGAGTACTCGTTGTGGTTTGGTACTCCACCCCTTGCTTCTACAAATTTTTGTAGGGTTATGAGCCTGGATTTTTGTGGTTGGGGGTGGTCAAAGGGAGCTTGTTTGATATTTTGTTATATTTGTACTTGTCATTCTCTTCTCTTTTCTTTTTCGGAGCTTCTTGGAGATTGTAGGTAGCTGTTTCCAATCTCAGCAAGACTTTCTTTCTCCATAAATTTTTTAATGATCTTGTTCTATTATAGAAACAAGTTCATTGAGATTGAGTTTTTCTTTTAAATTAACTTGTAATACTTTCAGAGGCTTGACACGGACTACCAGGTTTTGGGGGTTTTATTAAGTTAATTATATTTTATTTCCGCACTTTAATTGTAATGGTTGAGTTTTTAAAGGCTTACTTGTCTTGGTGGGCTAGACGATGCCCATCCACGCCCATTTTGGATCGTGACAGAAATGGTATCAGAGCCCCGGGTCATAGTTTTTCACGTGTGTAACAAGTCGAGTCAAATATAGTCTCGATGATGGTACGGAGACGTCCTGTCCTATCTTGCGAGCTTGTAGTGACTTTTTAATGAAATATCTTCACTTTTGGAGCTCTAGTGGTGCATAACCTTGGTCTCATTTTGATTCTTATATCGCTTCACTCTCCATTTGCTCGTCATTTTTATGTGAATGACTCGTGCGTATTCCTTTTATGAATCATTGGCATGTGCGTGTATTGGTTTGATGTTAGATCTAGTTTTAAGGTGGATGATTACTTATGGAACGAATTTGATTATTATCTTAAAGCTATTAAATAGGTAGAAATGGTAACCTATTTGAATAGATCCTTGGTAGTAATGATTGTTCTAGTGGTGGATGTTAATATGAATTTTTCACGATGTTTCCTAGTGGTACATGAAACCGGACATGTTGATTGTTACGTGCAATCTTAACTTGCTTAGGAGTTATCTATGGTATACATGCTCATATGATAAGATTGGTGTTGAACTCATATTTTGAAATCCAACTAGCATTTTGTTGTACGGGTGGATGTGTTTAACCATTATTTATAAGGAAGCTTTTAGTAGTGACCTGGTTTGGACAATCCCTTCTATTTGCTATGCGTTGGATTGGTATAACTGGTCCCCCTTTCTCCAGTCCTTCCCGAGCGCGATGCATATTGATTAAATATTTGACTTCGTGGTCGATAACAAGGAGCCTAACTAAGGCAGTGCTTGATACACTATAGGAGTGATTTGTGATGGCTTTGCGACTGGGGGCTAGATGGGTCAGACTAAATGATCCTAAAATAGAGAGCTTGTGGACGGGCTTTAAGCGAGTTTTTATGGTTAATACGCGACTTGCGAGCATCTCGGGAGGTTTTGGTTTTTGGGGCGCTATTTGATGAACAATGTTAGTTGTATGAAAAGTTTGTATGATTGTTTGAAAATTTCGCTTGAATAATTGAAGAAGCTAGGTCATAAATGGAAAAGAATTAGTGGAAGTTTTTATCAATTGGAAAGAGACAATCGAGAAAAAGGAATTTACCTATAATTATAAAAGGACAAGAATATACTTTAGGAGAGTTGAAGAATTTATTCAAGGATACGCGATTACGCGATTTTCATCTGTTTCTTTTGATTATGTAATATGTCACCTTATTAGATTGATAAAATAAATATAATACTATATATATTGGGTAGAATTGGGAAGAAACCTACGGGACTCGAGTGTGGTGATAGCTCTTTTATAGTTTCGAATTTGTTAAGTACCATTGGATTTTTTAAGAAAGGGTATGACAAAGCGATGGATAGGCGATCATATAACTAAGATGTCCAAATTTGTAAATATTTTCTATGTATGATCTATTTTCAATAGATAAAGTATTGAGTTACATAATTGAATTCACAATCAAGTTTTTAATGTGATTTTAGATTTGATGGTATGTGTTTGTCAAGGTATGATTGGTAAAGGTAAAGAACTGATTGATCACATTGAGTATGAAGCATTTGAAGGACTTAAAAATAATTTGAGTAGTAAATTTGGTTACTCTTGTTGTTATACCTCATGGGATTCATGTAATGTGTTTATTTCCAGGATAAGAATTGGTAAGCAAGTCCAGCGAAGAAGAAAAAAGAGATTTTGGTGTATTGAAGAGTTCAAGGTACTTTAAATTTTGCGTCATCGCAAGAATTGAGAGATGTGAAGGAATAGAATACTCTTGGTTCTGAGTTAAATGGTAAAAATATGAATGGACATATATATTCTAATATGACTAGATTGTGAATCCAAATGTTGTCTAGGACTTTACTAGGAATTTATCAGCAATTTTTTTTTATGAAGATTGAGTGTTGATTTGGGTAAAACACGTGATAATTGTTTAAGGTATGTGTTTGTTATGGAGCTAAAAAACAGTTCAGATTTTGTTAGTGACTTGTGGATACGTAATAGTATGGACATACAATTATACCCTGGTCATTGATGATTTTTTGGATCACTTGTTGTATTTTTACATAGATACGTGATGGTAAATAGAATTATGGTGCCCATAGTATATGAAATATTGGGGAGACCCTAATATTTCTCTAATATTGGCATGAGGATGTGATGATTAGGAATGATAATTAAAGCATGGTATGTAAGTTGTTGGTGATTGACTTTCGGGTGTGATTAAAATAGTTTTTGATATCGAATGGAAAGGTACTATCATATTTGAAACTTTTTTTCATTTTTTTTTTGTAGGACCTCGTACTGCCATGGATGCTTAAAAGAAAGAGAGGTAGCCATAGTTTAAAATTTTGGAGAGGAGATAATGTTGTTTTGTGTTAAAAGATTTTAATACGAGTGACGATTTTGAGAATAAGATAAATGGTTGGTGCGACTAATGAAGTTTCTTTTAGAATTAAAAGTGTTGCCTTCGTGAAGTAATTGTAAAGAGCAAGTTGTGGTTCGATAAAAAAGTAGGTGAAAAATTATAATCGAGAACTAACTTGGTGATTGTGGGTACTAGAAAATTAAATAGAGAGAGTCAAATAAATGCAATGTTTGATATGGGCACTATAAAAGAAGTATCTAGTCTTATTTGAACTCTGATTTTAATAATTATGAATGACCACTACTTCGTATTGGATATGGTTTAGAGTGTGGATTTGTACTATACACATACAGGTTTTCATATTTACGGGTGAATTTTCCCTAGTGGTTGATCGGGTGGGGGGACCGATCTTGTGATTGTTCTCATGGTAAGCGCATCCTTGGGCAAACTTAATCATTTCAGTAATGGCATATTTTGGTGGTGTTGATAAATTAGAAGAATACTATTGTTCTACATGCAACGACGTCAATTGCGTATGAAAATTTTTTTTTGATAGAGGAGCTTTTACATGAAGAGTTACAGTTTATCTGACATGTTTTTAATGGTTTGGCATCCTAAGTGTACCACTTGTTTGGTGCTTACTTTATCTTATTCTTATTTGATGGATACCGAAGTCTAAAGATCAATTTTTTAACTTACCCTTGGTAAAAAGATCTTTCTGAAAAGCGAATCGTTATAAGATGTGTGATGGTTTGTGCATATGGTATGTGATGATTGGTTCAGATTCACTTCTGTTGTATCTAGTATCAATAGAACGTTATCTTTGCTATGTGAGAAAGGATTTGTCATGATTATTGTGTTTGGTCCAAGGGTTTCAGTTTAGATTCCCTTCATTGGTTATATTGTACTTGACAATCAACTTCTCATATGTATCTTTCAATTCCTATTTCAGTTCTTAATGTTAGTTTGATAAAAGGGTTTAAGATAGCTTTTCAATGGAGAATGAACACGACTCTGGAAACATGCTAGATTTTTGATAACTCAATAATTCTTCCGTTCCTATTTTATGTTCGAGGACGAACTTATTTTAGTCGTGGATAATGGTACGACCCTCTTAGTCGTTTTGAATTTCACCATTATTTTTTATGATTGGACCTTTTTAGTAATTTTTATATTAATTTATATGCCTTTATAAGAATAGTGACATTAGTTTCATATTTAATAAAATTATTTGTTGCTACTAATAATGAAAAAAAGAAAAAAAAGGAAATTAATTCAATAAATAAATAAAATAAAATAAAAAGAAAAGGGGCAAAGTGCCCTAACTTTTTAAAGCCTGTGAACGGCGCAAATAAGAAAAAAAAACAGAAAAGATCCGCAAAAGAAAAAGAACGGAGAAAAGAAAAGAAAAAAAAGAGGAGCAAAATCAATTTTTTTAATGTCAAGGCGTCAAGGTATTATTTTCATCTTTCATTAGTTTTAATGTAATTAAGGAGTAGATTTTTTAAGTAACACGTGTAATAAATTTACAACTATCGTGAAACTAGTTTTGATTCGTGTACATGTCACATGTTATGTTACATATAAATTACTGATTAGGGGGTATTAAAATGAATTATTATTGTTTTTGATGAAACAATACAGGTATAAATATAAGTTTTTTATGGTTAATCCTTTTTATTTCGTTAAGAGTTAGATATGAATTGAGTGGGTTAACTGTATGTTTTGCATAAAGAAAAAGGATTTGTGAGTTGTTTTTGGAAAGTTAATGGTAATGGGGGGTACTAAATATATAGGAATTTATGTGTGACTATAGATTCTGAAAAGTTGTTGGGGTTTAATTTTCTTTAATCTTTCTTATAATTTATTATGAAATTCGTCAAAGTGATATTGTCATAACTAGTTATAGATATGTAATTGGGTTAGAAATTATTGATGGTGTTCCCTTTGAAAGTATGTCAAGATTTCCAATGGAATATTGATATGCCGTCAATAGCCATTTTGGGATAATAATTGGACAATTATATTATATTGCATGAAAGCTATTAGGGTTGTAGTGTTTGAAGAAACTATGACTTAATTCTAGGCTTGAAATTTGGATATATGAGAGTTGATATATTACTTGAAATCAAGATTTTAAAACTTTATTATAAATCTGGGTGAATTTTTGTATCAAGGATAAACACTTAAGTAACATGGGTGTTGTTAATGTTAAAAATCTTATTGTGGTAAATTATTTGGATAGATTGTTCTGATTTGGAGCCCATAGAAAGGGGGGAAGACTCAGTATCGAAAAGATTGGTTTCAAATCGACTAAATAAGCAAGTGGAAATTTCTACTCTTGTTAAGTGTATGAAATGCGTGGATTTCCTGTGGTATCTGCTTTGGGAGTACGGGACTTCTGGTGCTGGATTGATTTGCCCCCATTGATTAATTCTAATCATAAACAAAGGGGAATAAAAGGTAATGTGAATAATTGCTTGGGCATGATGTGTTGATATGGAAGAGTGATTTGAAAGGCTTTTTGAATCATTGGGCTGTTTGTTGTGATTGTGTTGTGTTATGAAAATGGTCATACCTCTTGGTTTGTGTGGAACATGTCATTTGTATTTTTTTAATACATGGTTGTGACAGTGTTATGTGCATTGAGAAAGAATGAGAATCAAAGAGGATGTACCATTTCGAGGCACGTATCGCGGCACGCATTTGATACTATATTTCGAGGGACGTATCGCGCGCACGCGATGGTTACTATTATCGGGGTCTGTCGTGCGCCGCGACGATGCAGGGACAGATATGTCCCCTCATGGGTCCCGACTGAAGACAAGCGGGTGTTTATCACTAGTCCAGACAGCATCATTATCTTTACATTGCATTGCACATACTCCTCATTGGTAACTTGAATATTGTGTTTTACTGACCTTGTGATTGACTTTTCACGAAATTTTGTGATTGATAAATACTGAGCTCGTTATTTGAGGATCTTAATTTGTTGAATTTGTTTTGTTGCGGGTATGTAATTGTTGAATTGTTTTTTTTTTTGATGATATTAATTTGTTGAAGTGTTGTTATTGAGGATAGTAATTTGTAAAGTGGGTTTTTGTGGAGGATGTATATATCATTTGTTCAGTGTTGTTGTAGAGTTACGTGCTTATGTATTGTGAGCTGTTACGTAGGGTTGATTTAACTGCAGGATGTAGTTGTGGGATGTTCGTTTTGGGTGTAGGAGTACCCGTATTTCATCCCTTAGGTTGTGTTTAGATTTTACTTGCTGAGACCCGTGTCGTTTGTACTCACACCCCTTGCTTCCTACAACTTTTTTGTAGGTTATGATCCTGATTTTTGTTTTAACTTGCATTCTCGTCTTTTCCGAGGCTCTTGAGATTTTTGAGGTAGCTTTTTCCATCTCAGCAGACTTTCTTCTCATAATTCTGATCTGTTCTATTATAAGAAAGCAAGTTCCTTTGAGCCTTTGAGTTTTTCTTTAAATTAATTGTACTCACTTCAGAGGCTTGTACACGTGCCTACAGGTTTTGGGGATTTTATTAAGTTACTTATATTTTATTTCCGCACTTTATTGTAAAGGTTGAGTTTTAGGCTTACTTGTCTTGGTGGGATAAGACGAGTGCCATCACGCCCATTTTTGGGTCGTGACAATAACATGAGGATGTCATATTGCATGTCAATATTAATTACTCTTTTTTTCATTGCCATATATACTCAATTTCTAAAGTGGAAATTAGGTATATAGCATTTTGTATAGTAATATTCTCAAGCTATAGCATTAGAGTTTGTCTTTCAATATATAATATAGCAAGTTATAGCATATTATTAAAAATAAAAGGTTGATTTTAAATAATTTAAAATATTTGTTTTTAAAAATAAAAGAATTGAAGAAAAATAACAGACAAATTTTTAAATGGAAAATAGCATCTTTTATTATTTAAATTAAATACATCTAATAATGTGATAACTGATTAGCGCCTATTAGGAAATTTAAAAAAATAGATTAATTAGTTACCTTAAAACACTCAATTTAGTTGAAATCAAATTAAATTGTGATTTAATCCCTTAAAACACTCTAAGAAATTGAAACAGAACCATATCTAATTTTTTTTTTTTCGCGATTCACTCAATTTTTTAGGAGTTTGCATTTCATTATTTTTAGTGATTGAAGATGTTTTGCTGTTGAAAAAATATGATTTGTTGTGATGAACACTTGTATCTTTTGATCAACATGTGAAATGAACTTTTTCGGGTTTGATTTATTATATTTTTGTTTGGTTTGTTTTTGGTTAGTTTAATCAATATATAAATTATTGCAATATTTTTATAAAAAATGTTTTGGGTAATAAATCATATTTGAACACACTTAACAATATATACGTTTGGTTTTATAAAATGTAAATTCCATAATACCGATTTTGAAAAATAGAACAAAGTGGATTGAATCGTACATTGTGTTTTAATAC
Organism: Solanum habrochaites; assembly: GCA_027704765.1. Classification (NCBI taxonomy): domain Eukaryota; kingdom Viridiplantae; phylum Streptophyta; class Magnoliopsida; order Solanales; family Solanaceae; genus Solanum; species Solanum habrochaites. The sequence goes on from JAKWJA010001188.1 coordinate 8,897, forward strand.
CTAGTCAAAAAGAAGTATTTATAATGTTGTGGACCGTTGAAGTATGAAATTGTATTAATTGTGTATGAAATTAACCTATTTGTTTTGATAAGCATTGTGTTTGTTTGTTTTTTTTGTAAGATTGAATTTAGTGGATTTTTTTAATTATGAATTTTTGTGAATAGCAATTTTTGTATGTACATATTACCTGATGTAAAAATTTAATATGTGTATAATTTTATGTGAATAATGTCTCGTCTTCTTATTTATATATTTTTTTTTTGGAATAGATGTTTTCGGTTTGGTAAAGGAAGTTAAATGTGGTTTACTTTTGTATGAAAATGTGTATGAAATGTGTATTCTTATTTGGTAGTTTAGTATATAGTTAATGAAAAAAAAATAATAGAGATATGGCATGTGATGATGAAAGTTATAATAATTGTGTATGAAATGGGTATTAATTATTATTTTTTATGAAAGTTATAATAATTGTATATGAAATGGGTATTAATTATTTTTTTGTATGAACTATCTTTTCAAGGTAATTTCGGTAGGTATATCTTGTTGAAAGGTATATTAAGTGTGTATGAAGTGTGTATAAATTATTTTACAATTAATATGTATTATGTTGTACTAATTGTTATTTTAATATTGTGAAACAGGTAAATATGTCGATTTTCAGATGGAGGGCACCATATATAATGTGTCTACTCTGTATAGTGGTCTAGTTAGTGCGATAATATTGCAACTTAATGTAGATGTTAATACAAGTGTATTGAGATAAAATATATTGTTAGTGATATGTGTCCACCTACTAGTATCCCCAATGATGTTGGGTTAAGAGTTTTTCGGGTTAAGAGTTTTTCTAGATCAAAGAAGTAAATGTAGATTTCTTACAAATATCCATTGTGCGTTATTTGAACGATTGTGCGGTGGATAATCAGATTCTAGAGTTATTATGATAGAATACATTCTGAAGTAGTTTAACCAAACTAAGTGGATTATACTTCAACAGTTCTATCGATTTATCGAGTTACTGTAGACAGAGACTGTTCAATGAGAATAGTGAAGGAGACAATGATTGTAAAAGTGAACCATCCAACCTATTTGTAGCTGAGAATCAAATTGACAATAAAGGAAACACTAAGAGATGAGAGGATGTTGGACTTGTCGAAAAAATTCAGTTTCGTGTGTTAGCGCGTTGTAGTGCATCTAAGTACCACATCATTGTTTTAAGTTATCTTTTGATGATTGTTTTGCTTTATAAAAAGGAAATTATATTGTCTTATGTGTGAAACAATTATCACTGACTTGCTTCTGAGACTTGTTACTGGATGATGAGAGCATCTAGTTTGAATAAATCAAATTTATTCAAAGTTAGGAAGTACAATGCTGAACACACTCGTTCTGTCAGAGATAGAGTGTGCAAGATGTCAGGGGATAACTAACGTGGTAACTGTCTTAACAATGGATAAGTATGATGATATGTTGAAATTGCATGGTGTTTCCTAACTTACATACAGGCGTGGAGAGCTAAAGAAAAAGTGATAAAATTGGTGCGTGAAGATCCGACCGAGTCATTTGCTAAACTACCATGTAATTTCGATGTAAAGTATGAATTTAAAGTTTTTTTAATTGTAAAGATGAAAAAAAACTACCATACAGTTTGTTTTTAGAATGAATTGAAATTTTCTGTTTAGTATCCTTTATGTATCAATTTTTAGTTAAATATGTATTAAAGTATGTATCCTTTTTGTATTAGTTAAGTGTTCTTTAAGTATCCATTCAGTTATATATATGATGTTTAATCTATCGTATTATATAATTATAAAAATTTCAGGTTATCTATACATATTGGAGCAAACATATCCTGGATCAGTTTTGAAAATTGAAAGGAAAGAATGTGATGAATCCTTATACGCATTTGTTGCATTAGAAGCTTGTATTAGAGGCTGGGAGTATTGTAGGCCAATTGTAGTTGTTGATTGGGCAGGATTAAAATGTTCATATGGTAGTACAATGTTGACTGTCAGCACCATGGATCCGGGAGGTAGTTTTTGATCCCATGTAGTTTTACGCTTATACAATATAATAAAATATGATATAAAGTATGATTTCAATGTGTGATATTTTTTTCAAAAAAATAGATCAAGTCATATACTTCCGTTGGTGCATGCGATAGTGGATTCTGAAAACGACGCTTCATGGACCTGGTTCTTTAAATAGTTAAAGGAAGTGTATGGAGTTAGACAAAACATGTGTTTTATGTCAGATCGAAATGAGTGCATATGGAAAGGGACTGCTAGTGTATATCCTTAATCCGAACATTATACCTGCATATGGCACCTATCATGCAATGTGTTGAAGAATTTAATAGAAATATGAGATTTTAAGATTTTATTTTTAACTTGCAAAGGGCTTATACAAAACAAAACAGTTGAAAGATTATGAGAAAAGAATAGATAGATAGATCCCCGAATAAGACAATACTTATTTGATATTAGTTATATAGCAAAGGTTCCAGAGCTTATTCGAATTGTAAGCGAACATGGCCATGACTTCAAAACATCGCCTGAGTCTTGAATAATGTTAAAAACAATTAGCAAACCCAGGAGTTACCAGTAATTTCAATTCTTACAATTATGAGGGATACACAATTCAAAGAGGATTCCACAAGCACAATGAGGAGGTGATTAAAACAAACATCTGAGCTGACAAAAATATGATTTATCCGCAGAAACGTATTGCTTGTTTTGCCAAATATTGAGGGTATGTTTCTCTCTATTCAATAATAATTATTGTATTTACTTCACAATTTTTAGTGTCATATATATTAACAATTTCACATTGAAACTGTTAATTAGGTGATACCTTCAACTGTTGATATGCATGTTGTAGCTGAAGAAGCAAAGAAGTACATAGTAAACTTGAATACAAAGATGTGTAGTTGCGGGAAATTTCAACATTATGAGATACAATGTGGTTATGTAGTTGCAGTTCTTAGATACATAAAGTTGCATTAAGTAGATTTCTGTTCTGCTTTTTATAGCTTGAAAAATTTCAAAGATGCATATGTCATTTCTGTTGAATATATCCCATGCGAGAGTAAATGTGATAGCCTAAATTGATGTCACCCGGTTCAAAAAGATCAGCGGGAAGACCAAACTTGAAAGCTGAAAAGGGTTTGCTGATGTGAAATTCAAAAGGTCAAAAATCAGTTGCAGTAGATGCCTTCATATTGGACACAACAGAAAAACATGTTCAGATTATCTTGTGCAAAAAAAAAATTCTTGATTTTACTTACTATTACACATTTTTTATGTTGTTTTGACTGTTAGACACAAGTTTTGTTTAATGAAGTGCATTTGCTATCATTGACATTGGTAAATTTTGATTTCGTAAAAATTGTTCTACTATAAATAACATTGAAACACAATTTTTATAAATGCGGAGTGTTGTATACAATTATTTTTCAAATTCCATACATAGTGCATACGAAATTCATTTTAGATGGATCAACTATTTTAAAAAGATATGTAGTACATAATCCCATTAGAAAAAACTCATACTAATTCATAAAAGTTTTAAAAATACGTAAATCATACACCTATTTAATCTCTTCCTATATTTCAAGTAAAATATGACATACGGAAATCATACAGGTTCATACATAAGGATTAAGTATTTTTAAACATATTTGGTACATGAATGGATGTTAAACTAGTTCATACAAGTTAAAATAATGTCATTTAGAGGCATACATAGTGATACATATTTATACAAAAATTAATATATGGCGTACTAATCATACAAGGTGTCATAAAATTAAGGATCATACATTTTTTTTTAAAAATTATTTGGTAACATTAATGTATTGTTAAACTAGTTATACAATTTAAATAAATTCATACAATATGCAATACATAGTTGATACATACTTAAACAAAAGTTACTATATATGTATCACAAAATATAGGATATTTGTCGTATAGGAAAGATAAGAGAGCAATTAGTGTGGGTTATGTAGAAAACGTAGTATTAGTAAGAAGTTTGTCCAAAAGAAGGGATTTAAAATTGACAATAATAAACAATTTGTATTTCATATTAAGAAGAAAAAACTGGGAAAAAAAAAACATAAATTGTTCAATATTTAAAAAAAAACATGTAGTTCGAAATAATGTAAAGGTTGCAATGAAATTTTTCTAATTTCTATTATGTGGTCTTGGAGTAGGATAAATGATGGTTTCCATAACTTGTTCTTTTGGTGTGCGAGGTCTACCATACTTGCTAGCAACTGTACCAGTAAATTCACTGTTACTTATTGCGCCCTCTGATACGCTCAAACTTCTCAAATAAGAAGTAAAGCGGTCGTGTCAATTAAATAACCCAACTAATGAGGTTGGGATCGTTCGAGGAAAATAGTTTTAGACTTAACTTCAATATGTTATTATATGTTCAGTCAATTACTTCCTTGGATGCAAAAAGGATTTAAAAGGGGGGGGGGGGTTTCTATTTCTAAATAATGAAAAAATAACAGCGAAATTAAACGGACGACAACTACAGATCAAATGTTGGCGTTTAATCAATTATAAAGTAAATAGGGTTTACGTGTTCCCCACAGGTTCAAACTTGATAATTCTAACTATAAACAATTCTTTCCTTAGTATCTTGCATGCAAAAGTGATTAAGTTATGTATTTCTAAATCCTTTGGTCCGACATCTAGAAAATTTCACTCGCACCTCGATCCGGCTACGTGGTTGTTAGTACTAACCCTTACAATACCTCATATTAAGCATCGTAGTCGAATTATTTTGATGTATGTTATTACCTCGTACCAATCAAACTAGACTATTAGATAGTTTACACTAAATAATGTTTGATAATTCTTTCCCATTATTACCTCCTTGGTCGGCAAGTAGCATTAAGGCGAGCAGGCGTTTTCTAACGTTGGTCATCCGTTTTTTAATGTAAAAAGACTTCTAAGCCGAAAGGAATATCAATACATGTAAGACATATTCTAGAATTGTTATTTAGTTAGGTTTTACTCTTACTTATCGTTTTTCATAACTACCCGCTCTCCGCACTCCTATACAACTCATTTATTCGCCTAGGTGATCCCACAACCCTAGTTATGGAGTTTAGTACCCATAGTCATAATCACATATTTCAAATAGAAATAAAGAATCATGGAACTTACTTCAACGAGGAAGAAAGAATAAATCCAAAAGTTCACTTGAGTAATCAAAAAATACACTAAAGCTAATCACAAAAGGAAGCTCAAATAACCAAAGTCTAACACAAGAGGACTAAAAAAATAATCAAGAGTCTAAAAAGAGTCTAAAAACATCAAGAGTCTAACAATAATCAAGAGTCAACTTTAAAAACGAGGTTTTTTGAACTATTTATAAAAAATAAAAAATTGGAATTATATAAGGACTCTATTTGCTGGAAATCGGCAAATGCGGCTGGGTCGACGGACTCGCGACGGATTCGCATGGTCACGATGGACCGTAAATGGACGTCCGTCGTCCCATCTTGTGCCAATTCTTTGCTGCTTTTCTTCATTACCTCGACGGCAGGTATGATGGATGGTCATGAGGGCAAAACGGGCTCCGTCGAGGGTCTCATTCAAACACTTGAACTTTGAAATTGGTACTGGACTACTTCTCTGATCTTCATGGACGAACAGAAAGACGGAACCGTCATGGATACTACGGTCCGTTACGCACTCCGTAACACCACACTTGGTTAAGAATTCCTATCTTCCTTCAGTAGTGCATACAATGCCACCTACGGGCCGTCACGGCACGAGAAACCGTCATAAGCTCAGTAGGTGTTACTTTTCTGTATTTCTGCTCAAAAACCTCTGCATTCATCTTTCGAAACGATTTCCTGCAAATAAAGAGAAAACTTACATTAAAATTAAAGCAAAAACGCTATTGGGAACACTAAATGAAGGAAAAAGTATTAAAAATACCGTAAAACCACGCATATCACCCTCTCATTCTTTATTTTCATAATGCAACGTAATGGTGGCATCATACCTAGACGATGATATGTTGAATCAATATCAATCATCAGGGACACATCAAAATACCATTGATGTATATTCGGCAAAAGAGAGGTTATAGACACAATCGTTGTAAATAATTTGAAATTAGAAAAATTTTATAATAACTAAATAATGATGTCATTTTAGATGAAATAAATAGTATAATGACTACATACTTGGAACTGTCTTCTTGTTGAGGAACATCTATCACATGCTTGATATCGTGAGGTTCGGATTGAGATCTTTGTTGATATTCAGAGAGATTTTTCGCATACAGATCAAGCCTTTTGGCATAAAATTATGTGATCACCAGAAATAATGGTATCATGGTTGCAAGTTTATCAACAGCTTCTTTCACTTTGGTTTGTAAAAGCTCTCCAACTCGAAATCGTCTACTGTAGATATCTAGTTTGATTAAAAAAAAAACAACAAGCAACCAATGGAATTGTCACTGATATTGACAGGGATAATGACTTTGTCAACTCTATCCCAAGCAATGTTAGCAAGCAGCTTAAATCCTATAATGCACTGTCCAATATCTTGATCGGTAAAAATGCATATCATGTCGCAATTTGACAGTCTCCACTGTTTCTCAATGTTATCAATTCACGTCATAAACCAACAGTCAACAGTGTTGTATGAAATTGATGCTTGGGAGTGTTTTTTCTTCTTTCGAAGATAATACGTAATTGCATTAATATGTTGTTTCAAACAAAAAGAATAAATAAAACACAATCGATACTTCATACACAAATTATATATAAAATTGTACATACATGTTTCATAACCAATTCATACACAAATCATACGAACACAAATATTATTTCACACATATTCATATAATAGTAGAACATTAATTGTTACTTCAATTCGTATATCAATTAATTCAAAGAATCAAACCATAATAAAAAAAACAAGATGTGATATATAAATTAACATAGAGTTCAAGCAAATACTAACATAAAATATGATTATCAAAAATATATAATGTGGTTTTACAACTAATAAATTATATGTATAGAATATTTTACTGAAATTATGTATATTAATACTTCAATATATACATCAATGCATACACAAATCATACTATATTAAATTGAAAGGGATAATACACAAGTACCCCCTCAACATATGTTCGAAATCTCAGAGACACACTTATACTATACTAAGGTCCTATTACCCTCCTGAACTTATTATCGATCTACGTGGCACTATCTTGTAGGCCCAATGTTGTTGACTTTTTTTTCAAGATAGTACCACGTAGGTCGAAAAATGGTAGAAAATTACTCATAAAATAAATTAAGAGGGTAATAGGACCTTAGTATAGTATAAATGTGTCTCTGGGAGTTCGGGCATAGGTTGAGGGGGTACTTGTGCATTTTTTAAAATTAAAACAATACATACCTCAATTAACATAGATTCAGATAAATACCAACTTACAATATAAAAAAAATTCATGTGTTATAAAATAATCATTCAATTTGATTCAAATTATGTCTTACCCCTCCTCCCAAGGTCTGCCCGGTTAACTCATTATATGAAAAAAAAAATCTGCGATTTTGACAACGCTAAAATCCATTTGAGGATGAAAGGTATTTTTAACCTTTGAATATGCTGCTTTCCTGTGAATGTTATTGCAAAAAAAGATTGTATAAAATTTGAGATTGTGAAATTTAAATAAAATAAATTTATTTATAGACATTTATACCGGCCACATCTATTTGAAACATATTTGATAACCCATTAGTTGAACTCGTCTATCATATCAGCTGGAACATCAAATTCATTATGACTTTGGAATAGATGTTTGATTGGTAAGGAAATAGGTGCTCTCTTTGAACTGCTTTCGCCTTCCAATAGTCGAATATAAGGAGAAGATCCATATTTGCCGAGATTCTTATGTCTTGGTTGCACGTTTGGAGTTGTGGTATCATTTAGAATTAGATCAAGTGCAGCGATTTGTGTCATAGTAAAATAAGGATAATCATCCAACGTTGATGGTTTTGAAGTTGATGATTCAGGTTCGTCAGCATTGATAAAATCACCACTTGACTTTTGAGCTTCATCTACATATTTTAGGTCAAAATAAATTTTTAAATGGAAAATACATTTCATAATAATGTATATAACATACTATCAGTGTTTGAAATGTGAATGTATTCATCCATTAAAACAGACAGCTGATCCGTGGATCTTTAGTAGAATGTGCAACATTGTGAGTACGTCGTCCAAATATTAATTTTCAGACAACATCAATATATTCTGATTTTTTTTGTATGAAAAATTAACAGAATTCATACATATATGAAAAAGAAAGTGTCATACATTTCTATACAACTTTTATACATTATTCATATATATATAAAAAGACACTTTCATACATAATTAATACAGTATTTATAGGTTATTCAAACATATATGATTTTTTTCTATTATTCATTGAAAGTCATACATTGATCATAAACATAAAACAAATAACACAAATACTAATGCATACTATGATCAAACGACATTCATACACAAAATACACATTGATCCATACCTATTGTTGTGCATCTGTTGTTGGTTGACCTATTGACAATCTAATATCTTCAATTATCATCTTAGTCGAGTTATCGACGTAAGTCTTGATTTCACTCATGTGCTTGTCAACCTTTTGAATATATGGAAAAAAAAATATTAAAATAATAAAATAAAAGATGGAGTAATTATATTAGTTAATTTAAATGTGACTGGAACTAACATTAACTTTGAGATCTTTCAAACCCCCCTTTCCCCCCTTAAACTGGTCATTAAACAATAAGAAGTTTTGATATGTATAATGTAATATCCAAAACCTTATTTTAAGCGTAAAATTTATTTATACCTCTGCAATTTAAAGCTTTCAACTCTACATATTTTTGTGTCAACTAAAAGCATGCTTTTGCGAGCTTCCTTGCCTCAGAATCATGGTGAGGAGAGATTGATTAAAATGGTTTCATCCATGATATTAATTTCGTCTGAGTAAAAATCATACGAGTCGAATTTATGTTGCAGACAAGAAAAATATGAGAATGTGTAATAATTTATAATTACTATAATAACATTCAATAAAAAATTACCTGATTGTCATGTGTTCTGAATATCGTTTTCTTAAAATCATCAAAAAAGATAATGTTATTTGTCGTCTTTCAGTTCAGGATATGCAGTATGCGATCTGAAGCATGGATAGCAATTGTGTAGTCAAATGGATGACAACACTCATAAAACTATAACTCCAAGACTATATGGAACTGGCTGAAATTAAATGACGAAGGATTTTTTTGCAACTTATGACTGCACGCTTTAAGTGTTAATTTCAAACACTCATTTCCCCATGGAAATATGGCATACTGGCCAGACTCAACTAAATCAAAATATAATTTGAGAATGATTGTTTTTTATGGGTGTGAAGCAGTCAAAATAACGAAATGAAGTACAGAATTTTAATTTTTTAAAAGTGTCCTCTTCCCAAAAGGTTTTTCAGTTTAACTGTGGTAGAAAGAAATTGACTTGGACTTGTCCAATCCCAAAATTTTCTGGGGATAAGTCTATTGGAATAAACGGATCAGAAATAAAATAAAAAATTGGTCCCAAATTTTCAGGACCGGTATAGCCATAATCTTTTAATCCAAAGTGTAACTCTGTAACATTTACGGTTGATACGAACATGTCATCTTGACATTTTTAGTTTCAAGAAGAAAAATATGAGCAACAATTGACATTGAAATTTTATGTTTTATGTAAAATCATTAAAAAAAAACTCAAATGGTGTTTATTGTAGTAGAAAACTGTTGGAACCTAATTGACCGAGAAAGTTCAACAGATAGCGGAACACATCATGTTATGTACATGACAGACACAGGGTTTGTTACCTCTTCTCCTGTAAAATTCGCTTAAAACTAAATTAAGCATTTTGCAGGTAATATATAATTTGCATAGAAAACATTGATACACTGCCATAGAAGGACAACCACTCAATTCATACATAAACATACATCTCCATCAGTCCATAGATAATTCATATATATACATTGAAATGTTGGTTTAAAAACTAAAGAGAACTTTCAAAACGTAAAAATAAAACGCACTATACAGGGACCAATAAATCAATTCATACATCAAAATCACAACATAAATTATACAGTGGTAAATACATATTAAATAGTCAAAATTCTATGCTATGGGACTATGAAAATCAAAGTAGTGGTGACATACAAATTGAAAATTCCAATTCATACATAAGAATACATAATTAACAAATATTCATATAGAAAAACAGTGAGTGTCTTGCTAAAATAAAAATATAAAACTCATTATACAATACTAAAATATAATGGCATAACAAACTAATACAAATTTCATATAGTTATACGATGTCAAATAAAACCAGAAATTAAAACTCATCTTACATATAACATTTTAATCAAGTTTTAAAATTATTATTTAATGACCTTAAAAAACAAAAAAAAAAAACTTTTTTTTTTTTTTTTTTGAGGGGACAGGGGGAATTCTTTCTTGTAGTTTGTTATCTTCTCTGACTCCTTTTGATGACGGTCTTGTTGATCGAATCCAATTTCAACAACTTTTGATTTTTTTTGATTTTTTATTTTTAATTCATCAACAAAGTCAGGAATCAAGATTCTGCGATGTTCGCCATTTCTTTTCAATTGCTCTTCTTCCCTCTTTCTTGCCTTGTTTTTAAATTCTCGATTTAACGGAATAGCCGTCTCTTTTTCAATTGATTTCGCGGGTGAATTGAGTCAAAATATTGAATGAAGAACTGGAAAGTCATGAGATGATGGACCCTTCAACCAATCTGTACTTTTACGAATGTTCCCTAACTTTCATCGCTCTTCTATAGACTTACAAAAAGTAATACATAAAAAATAGGTTCTAAAAAAAATGTGAATCATGTTGTTGTAAAGAAATGTGGATGTTGGAGTTATGGGTTTGGGATGAAATGGATTATGAGCGTAATGGGGAGGGGGATGAATCAGGCGTGGACGGGGAAGATGATGAGGAGGTGCTGTTGGGGATTGATAGTGTGAACGTAACAGGGAGATGGTAATCAATAAGCGATTTGGGGAAGATGAGGATTGAGAGTGTTGGGAAGGTGGAATGTTGTCGTGTTGTATAGGGTGTGATGGGGGTGGGTAGTTATTGGCAACGGTAAAGTAGCAATTTAATTAAATCAAATCCCTAATATTTAATTTTTGTTTTAAAAAGGTAACTCTATAATGTGAAATTTAATTAATAATAATTTATTATTTATTTTAAAAACTATAAAAGGTAACTACTATTAATCTGTAAATATTTAAAGAGTTTGATTTAAGAAAGGTAACTGAAAAAATAAAAATAAATATATAAACATATTAATTAGTATTTATATAATTACTTATAATTTATTTTTTAATTAAATATATTTTTATATTAAAAGTGCTATAATTCGATACGAATTGCTATACGGTAAAGTGAGGTGGAAAGAGGATGTACATAGATATATAGGAGAGATAGTAGATTGATCAGAGAGATAGATAGTATATATATAGAGATATAGATAATATTATGACTATATATATATATTTATAGAGATATGAAGATATATACTATATATATATATATATATAGATATATTAATGAGTATCAGGTAAGCGAAATTGTTAACCTTAATGATTCAAATAAAGTAGTATATGATATAATTTAGTATCAGTTAAGCAGAAATTATCACCCTTAATAAGTGGAGGTATGGACTGTAATTATTTATGAAAGAGTGAGTATTTTAGAAAGATCACTTTGGATTTGAGTGAACTTTTAATTATTTTGAATTTTATGGCCCATTTACGTAGTTTTCCCAAAAAAAGGAGTCTGGTCCCTTAGCCACCGGGCCAAAACCCAGGCATGGCCCATTAGATTTGTCTCATGGGTCATAGGCCGATATAATTTCGAAAAAATTACAAAATATGACAAATATCAATACACATTTAAATTAAATAGCTATATTTTAACTTTTTTATGTTACATGGATATAACTATACAATAAATAGCAAAGTTAATTATATAGCAATGATTAATTTTTTTATATATATTTAATATAAATAAATATTAAATAGGAAAGTTATTATCACACTCATAATTATGTATGTCCTCGTCAATACCTTCTCTTTCATTAATACCCCTATATCACATATTTTTTGTATTTTTTTCTCCCAAATTCCTTTCAATTCAAGATCTTTTTTTGTGATTTGAATTCATTAATTAGGTATTTTTTTAAACTAATTTTTCTTCGTTTTTATGAAAAATTTATTTATATACATCTAATTCATTTATTTTTATAGGATTTTGATTGAAACTGTTTTTTCATGAAAATTATATTGTTTTTATAGTTTTCTTTTCATGGTGAAATTGCATATCTCCTTGCGAAGAGTGTCATCTCTACTGCTGGAAGCATTTTCTTGTCCGGACGTACAGATCCCCGACGGTCTATGAGATGGAATGTGGGGGTACCTGCAGTTCAGCGAAGCCGTTAGGTTATCATTTTTAGCAGAGATAGAGAGAGAATTCTGTTGTTTTTCAAATTTTTCTATAGTATAATACTTATACATATAGATAATTGTATAGCAATATAATGCAAGTTGAAATGGTGATTGTTGAATACAAGTATATATGCATACATAAGTAATTTATCCAATTAGAGTAGGCAATACAAGTATAGTTGGATATATCAATACTATATTTTTATAAATAACTACTTAAGTTAACACCAAGTCTCAAGTATTATACGAAAAATATTACGAAAAAGAGATTGACGTTTTGTTGGATTTTTCAAATTTTTATACAGTCGAATACTTATACACTTTGATACATATATAGCTAGTCCATAGTTTTTCAATTATCTTATTTAACAATAGTGTATTCATATACATAGTATATTGGTGTATTCATTTTTAGTTGTACTACTTTACTTTGTTTGATGTATTAATACATTATGTTTTTATAAATGCTTGTATCCTATATATATTAATACTTTAAAATTTATAATAAAAATACCTAATGTGAATTTCAAAGTATTCATATGCTATTGTACAAATAAGCTTTTCCTGAGTTAGTTATTGTTTTTTTTTTTGTTTTTTTTTTTTATAATTCAAACGTAGTAGCGGTAAATAAAATTTTAAAAAAAAAAACATATGCAAAATACAACGAGGAAAAGGCATGAATGCCTTTTATATTAAAATTCTATTAAACCTGGATTAATTAGATTTAGTGAATATATTGTATTCATGAATATAAATACAACTTATTATATTATGTGAATGACTCAGGATATGATACAACATGTAATTATTAGTTGATAATTTAATAATGAAAATTTGAGTTGATTTAAGAACATAATAAAAGGTTGGCACTTGGCATTTACTGTAACATATCGTATCTTATTTAGTGCATTGCATGATCACTATATAAATTATGATAATAAAAATCAATACAAATATGCAGCTAGAAGTTGAAATAAAGTGTAGTCATTTTTAGTAAATAACATATTTATAATTATTGAACTTCAATAACCTTAAATATAGTCATTTTTGTAAGTTGCTCAATAATTTCTATGAATTTACTATTCGGACCGGTCAGACCCACTAGTGGAAAACCCAGTAAGTAAACATGGTTATTGGCCAGGTTGATCCGACCTAATTAACAGGGTTTACTCGAAGTATCAAATTTTTTTTAGATAAGGCACAAGTATCCCGTTAGGCTATAACTCAAATTTCAGAGACACATTAACTTATAAACTAACGAGTCTATTACACCCCCCCCTCCCCTAAACTCATGTTTGTTTTTGTAATTTTGTATATCTTTTGGCTCACGTGGCACATTTCGTGACTCCATGCAATTGAGACGTGTGAAAAATATTTGGGTGTCACATAAGCCAAAAAAGTGTACAAAATTACAAAAAAAAATTGTTTCATGAGATAATATAGCCAGTGTGTAGTTTATTAGTTAAGATGTGACAATTTTAACTATAGTCTACTTGTAACCCCCCCCCCCCCCCCCCCTTTTTTTTTTTTAGGAAGGGAATGGGACGGGTTGAGGTCTTAATACTTTTAAAATATTTTATAAAATAAATTTAAGAAAATAAAAGGATGGGTTTGTCGGGTGTGGGGATAATGTGGTGGGGTGGAATGAGAAAAATATTTTCTTTTTTATAAATATTATTCTTTTAAAAGAATTTCTTTTTTTAGGATAAGAGTTAATATTAATAGTATATTTAATTTTGTTAAGGTGAAATATTTTATTTATATCTAAGTAATGGCATGTGACAATGTTTTTGCAAATAAAAGATAGAGTGTACTACACACTACTCAGATGTGTTTCTCAAACTAATAAGTGATAGTCTATGTATGAAACTAAAAAAAGAAATAGTTTAGGTGTGTTTTTGACACTTATATAATTTAGTATCGAAATTGTCAATTTTAATGATACAAATACAGTATATGATACCGATTTAGTATCAGTTAAGTTAATATTATCACCCTTAATGAATGGCTGAATAGGGGTAGAAACTGTAATTATTTATGAAATAATGAGTATTTAGAAATGACTTTGAATTTGAATATAAACTTATAATTATTTTGAATTTTATGACCCATATATGTAGTTTTCCTAAAAAATAATCTGGGCCTTTGCCACGGGGTTAAAACCTAGGCATAGCCTATTAACATTGGTAGATTTGTCTCATGGGTCACGAGCCGTATTGATTCTCTGAAATTACTATTTAGATCGGTTAGGCCCATTAATAGAAAACCCGATAAGTAAAGATGGTTATGGGCCACGACTGATCCGACCCAATTAACAGGGCTTACTAGAAGTATCAAGCTAGTTGAACCAAACAAAAAAGTACTAAGTTAAGAAAGGCAAAAGAAGTTCTATTTTTGATGAGGATAATATTTCCAAGCAACTTTGATTATATATTTAATAAATCGAATTAGATAGAGTTTCAAAGAGAAAATGATGTTATCTTTATAATATCCCAAAAGAACTATGAAGAATAAGTTTAGAGCTCAAATAAACCAACAAATGTTTATTCCATTTGAAAATTTCTTCAGGCCCAAGCCACCACAATAATAAACCCCACAAATATTTTACATATATGTATATTTGCTGTAAAAATGTACACGAGATGAAAATTGCCCAGTACCCATTTAATACCCACAAGAAAAAAACAACCACCCAAGTACAATCCACCATATGGACCTCTTTTTTTTTAACCCAAGCTCCTCTTAAACTCACAACTTTCGAATCGAAAGTGTGGCGTGTTTACTATCTGAGCAACTTCTAGTCCAATCCACCATATGGACTATTATTAATGTGATGTAATATATAGAGCGAAAGAGAGAGCATGACACAAACAAAAAGAGTATATGTACTAAAAAAATAATAAGACAAGTTTAGCTAGTTCAATTTCCCACACCAGGGCTTGGAATATCTTCGTGTTGTCTATAGACATCATCAAAAACATTTTGGTCTCCAGCATAGTCCTCTGTTGTCTTAGTTTTTTCCCTTGTTATAGGACTAGCCCAACCCCCACAACAATCTCGACCTTCAGCCTCCAAATGTAAAAGGAACAAAAACAAAAACAAAAACAACATAAGAATGTCTTTGGTTTTCATTGAGGATGTTATTAAATTAAGATGAAGAAAAGGGTAGTTAAGCAAATGCAAATGTATAAATGAAATGCATTTTTTTTTATAGTACGTAATTTTATGAACACGCCAGTAATCATAGTGATGTGAAGAGACAAAGAAAATGCAAAGTTCATCATTACACTAGAGGAGAGGGGACCCTTAACTTTATTATGTCCAAACATCAATTTATATTATTTTGCATCATCTTTTTTTTCGACACAACGACATTCCATTCTTGATTGATTTTACTAATTATACTTCTTTCGTTTGAAAACAAAGTCCTCGATAATTTAATTTCAGCTTTCTACATAATAGTATGCTTACATAATAGTATGATATTTTGATATATTTAACATAATTTTAAACTATAATTATAAAATTAAAAAAATTATTTTTTCTTAAACTACATATTAAGTCAAACTAAAAAAATATCTTTAGTACGAAAAAAAAAACTTTACTTTTTCCAGTCGAGGGTCAAATAGAATAATATCTTCTTCTCTTTTTTTAATGCTCCATTTATATTTTTAGTTCTAAAACTTCCAAAACTGACCTACTGCAAAAGCAAAAACATGATGTTAGTAGAATGATATAGCTAGCACGTAGCAAACGGAACTTAAACATGTGTTAGATTTGACCCCTTCTTTTTTCTTTTTATCTAATATTTGGCCCCAACCAGAATTGTGATTTAATTTCTCGTTAGCAGCCAATGTCCAACAGGTTTAATAGGGTACCTGTTGATCTGTCCCCTTTACTTTTTTCAATCAAACAAGCACATTATTTATTGATTTTCCCTAAAAAACAACCATCATTTTGAATTTGAAAAAAAAAAAAAACTCATCCTTAACGTGAAAAGATTGTTCATATTAATGGCGAATTCATACTCAATGCATTTTGAAGCCAACATTATTATTTATATACGAAATTTAGTAATTTGTACAAATATACATATTGAGCACCCAATTTTAGTAGCAGCTGAATTCCCCACTAATTCATACCATATGAAGAATTATATTGAAAAATAACTAATTATTAATACTATTTTTGATTAATGGATTTATAAAATTATATATGTATATATGTTTAAAAGTTTATAATCACAAATATTTATTTATAAGAGAAACATGGAGATATATCCAATTTAGATGTGCAAATAAAAGTTAAATGTATATGATCATTTAAATGTTACGTAGCATATTCAAATGAATTCAGCATTTATATTTGATAATGTTTTCAAGTAAAAAAAAAATCTATTCTTGGTAGTCAAGAAACCCCACATAGATATAAAGGTACATGTCTAAGATATGGAGAGGTAAGATCCACTAGAAACTAGATAGCACCAAATTGTGTAGGGTACGTGGGGGATAGATACACACCTTGTTTTTTCACTTCATCTTTTTTAGCACAAAGTTAGCATTCGAATTGTATTTTTGAATTAAGTAAAATTTTGGAAAGAGTTATACATAATTGGTGAAATATTTGTAAGTCATTGGATCATATACCGTAAGTAAACATCTATAAGTACTTAAATTAGCACGTTATTCATCATATTGCTTCTTCATCGTAATTTGGAGGCGTATAAAACAAAATCACTACTGTCCTCCTCCTTGTTTCTCTGATTCATGGGTCTCTTCCTAGCATTTCTACACAGTTTGCCCAAAGTTGTTGGTGCCTCATGCAAGGCTACCAACATATATACTTTCCTTAATTCTAATATTCACAATTTATAACAGTACTAGACTCTTTTTTTAATTAACAAACGATACTCTTAGAGTATGAAGTGTATCAATATTTTAGTGAAAAGCACTTTTTTCTTTATTGGTGGTGAAAAGAAATATTCAAGTGTTTAAATAGGAAACAATACTTCTACTATTTGTTAAAAGGGTTGAAATGAGAATCCTACCTCGGCTCGGCTATAGCTTGGCCTTGACTTTGATTTTGGAAAATTATCGATCGAGAGATATACACCAGTGAATAAAAATATTTTATTGTTACACATTGTACATTCAATGAACTCGATTTTCTTCTTTTCTTTATTGTTTCTTTTTTTATTATAGATTCGATTTTCAATACTAGTTTTTAGCTTACTGGTTTTGAAAAACTTTATTGTTTTTTTTTTATGATTTTATGCCAAGTTGTTGGTCTAAGAATTTTGGTAATACAAATTTTGATAATGTGGAGAATTAAATATAATCCTCACCAATAAAATGAAAAGACATATAATCAATCGACTGAAATCAACATGTTCATAGAAAATCCTTACCGACCTAGAGACAGAAGAAAGTGTGAAAATCACGAAGAAACTTGGACTTATATCAAGCCAAAATTAAAGGGCTTGTACCTTTTTTGTATTGTGAATTAATTTTCTTTTGCTTCTACCCCACATAAAGATTTTGTGATGGATTTGTAAAAGTATTTTGAAACAAGCTGCATGAATAAGTGCTCTTTGGTCATTATTATATATATATTTCCTATGTGGAGGAAATTCCAAAAGAGAAAAGAGGAAGTCAACCATTTCGCAAACTTAATAATCCCAATTAATGCCACCAAAGTTTTACTGTACGTACCTTGTATTTCTTATTCCCTAATGTCAGAAAGAGGATATTATTGTATCCTGGTGTCAAAACTTTATATAATTACAGTTTCTTTAAACACTAGACCATTACACGAATTGTAGATTATTAAAAAATCTTAAACACTACGAAAACAACAACTACCATCCAATGAAATTTCGTATCAGTGAGGTTTGGAGAGGACAGAAAACACACAAACCTTATCATTATCTCGTAGATATAGAGATTGTTTCCAAAGAATCTTTGACTCAAGTGTAATGAACAAATCACGATATGTAAAAAGTAGACAATGTAGAAAATATTACGAATAACAAGGAACAATGCGAAAGTACAATAAAATCATGTGATAATGAAATGCTATAAACAACAATGATACTGGTAAAAAAAAACTACCATAATACATTAGATGGTGTTTGGATTGGTTGAAAGTTGATCAAATCTACTTTTAAATCAGTTTTTAATTTATGAAGTGTTTGACAATAAAAAGTAATTTAAAATAAGTTAAAAATAACTTAAAATAAATTGAAAAGTGCTTGACTAGATAAAAGATGTCTTAAAATAAATTAAAAATCAAAATTAAATCTTCTCCTACTTTTCATTTTTAACATAAAAGTCATTTCAGTTTGACTTTTTATTTTTAATTTAAAAGCTATTTTTCTAAGTCTATCCAAACAGACTCAGTATCATCACAAATGTTAATCACAATAAGCAAGATAATACCATACTGTATTATTATTTTACCCTAATATAAGTGTTTTACACTCTCCTAGGCTCATTTCCTTAGTTATCTGTAGTTGTATCATAGTTTGCCTTATGGATTTCATATATACATGAAATTGTACTTTAATTATTATATGTACTATTTTGTTTAATAAAAAACGTATCAAAAGTAATTTCAGTTGTCCCATCATTCTAGAAAAACAAATAAATTAAAGTAGATCGTGAACTATTTTCGTCTATATTTTTAATCCGTAAGCATAATATATGACAATAATAAATAGTAAATCATTTAGCATGCAAGCAAGAGCGAAGCAGTGACGTAATAAGATTAGTCCAAGCAACAGGATAATGAATTAGAGTAGGTAAGTCAACTTTATTTCTTCTTTTGTTTCTGACTTTTTCCCCTTCTCATTTTTTATTTTTAATTTTATGTTTGATATTTATATTATAGTTCGATAATTTTAAATTTATATCGTACAAAACCTTATTCAAGGGAAAATATTTATTCTCAAGAAGTGTTATTCCACACTAAAATAAAATAAAATTTTGTTAAGGGTAAAGCAACCAAAACCCATGTTTGTTTGGTCGCATACTTCCTGAGAAAAACTTCGAAAAGAAAAAAGGGTAAATAGTAAACTAAAAAAGAAAAAGGAAAAGTAAAAGGGCACTTTAACTGTTTATAAGAGAAATATTGATTTGAGTCTTGAGAGTGGATTTAATTGAAGGGAAAATTAGTAAATTAGTTAAAATTCCTAACATAAGTAACAAATATAATGTATCTTAATATAATTAATTTACTATTTTTTTATTTCTCAAATCAGATCCATATTTATCTAGTTTGACTCCACTAGTGGTTAAAAGTTTTTTTAAAAAAAGAAAAACTCACATTCTAATATTCTCATTCAATGTTTTTACCCCAAATCTCTCCCCTCTTTCTATCGTTTTCACCATTGTTATCTCCTGCATTTGTTTAAGAAATTTCTTTGACTTGTAAGATTTCAATATCTTACAATTCTTAGTGCTTGGGGTATGATATCCGATTTTGCTCTCTCCTACATCTGATCAGGAGTTCGACCTGTTCCACAACTTATCTACTCTTTATGGTGCTCAAGCGATGTTTCCTTCCTTCTGGTTCCAAATCACCACCACCACCGCATCTATGAATTTGTTGCCGAAAAACAGCTTTACTTGAATCCATGGAACTTGATGAATCATTGTCGGATCGAAGTTTTAAATTGGTCCATTGCTATTCTCATTCATAACCAATAGTCCAGGTTATTTATGTATTCATTCTTTAGGGCATTCCCACCCCCCCCCCCCCCCACCCCCCCCCCACCACACCCCCC
>JAKWJA010001189.1:0-54943 GCA_027704765.1 Solanum habrochaites
TCTCCTTTTTTGACCCCCTCGGGGCGTCGTAGCATCCAGAAAACTGTTGCTGATGATAGCGCGGAGGCACTTCTGATAGTGTTGTGATGTTGAGGACACCACTGGGGGTTCCAGATACAGATGTGGGGGTAGTGGGTTCAGGGGAACCGGGAACCGACTAGCTTGCGAGATTCGTCGGCGCTTTGCGCCCCAGAGTTTGCTTCACCTACCACTCGAGTATTTAATTATTTTTTTTTATGCAGTGAGGGGACAATTACATGTTCTCGCTATTGTTGGGGGTGGGGTAAATGGAAAGTGAGTGCTCGGGTTGAAGTATGAAGTTACCCAATTCACTATCCTTTTTTTGGTGTTTTCTTACCTGTGTTCTTTTCTCCGAAAGACTGATACTTTTTACGTTGAAACAGGCCATGTCTATATATGGTGTACATAGTTTAAAATCTATGGAGCATGATCACCTAAAATATTATACTGATAAAAATGGACAATTGATGCTATCACTGACTAGGCATAGTTAATTGGATAAATGTGTGTCTCTAAGTATGATATGAGAGGTTACACCAGCTGACCATAAGTCACAATTCAAACTAGGTGTCGGATAAATCTGGTTAGAGTAGAAGATGTCAAGTGAGTGGGAGGACGATTTGATTACTCACTTATTTGTATGAGCTAGAAGAAACCTTGCCTGGTTAGTCTGCTAAAAGTAATTTGTAATAGGACAATAGGAAAGGATTACTAGGACCATTATCAATATAGCCCATATTTAGCTTAAAATTAAAAGAGAAAACCAAATGAAATTATCCTTCTTTTATCCAAATGATTTGAGGCTAAATTAGACCTTTTTTCTACCCCCATGATCTTTTCTGGGAATAAGGTTGGCCATAGGTCTCTACTGGCATGTGCACTCAGCTTATGCCCAAAAAGCATAAGTTGAGGGTGGCGAATAGCAGTAACACAATCCTTGTATATGGCGCTCACCCCCAACTTTGGGTATTGTTCGTACCTTTGAATCATGGCAAACCATAAGTGAGGGTTGGCTATTATGAGGAATGCTCGGGCAACGTGGGGTGAAAGAATTAAGGAGAGAGAAAGAACAAAAGTAAAGTGACTCACAAATAGTTGAACGAAAAGTAAAAAAAATTAATTTTATACCAAGCAAGAAAAGAAGTAGTAGAGAGTCCTTTTTCAAAAGAAGAAAAAAGGGAAAATATCAAGGGAACGAATGTGGGACAACTGGGCAGAATAAAATGATAGAAAATGGTATGTTAGCCGATATGTCAAGGAGGCAAAAAAGTCAACTAAAGTCTACCTAAATATACCCTACCCTGACCTAAGCCATGTACACGCTAAGAAAGTCTTATCGTGATCTTAAGGGTTGTTATAGAGAACTTAAAGAAGTTAAAATAAGGGGCACCGGCTTACTGGCATATGTATGAAGCGAGTGTGAATGGTTCTGAGAGTGAGGGTTGAAAGTAATCCTTATCTCAAAACTGAAATAATTGTGTGAAAAATGAGGATTTTGTTTTTGAAGTGTGTGAGGGAACACTAGTTTCATCGTCCGCCAAAAATATTAAGCACCTCTCGGTAAGGAAGTTGAAGAGGATAAGTGTTGTGCATGGTGAGTCCTGTGTAGGGGTCTGATTCCACATAATTCAGTCTAATGGTAATAGCATGCCATAAATTGATGAGATTATCGGGGATTGATAATCAAATGATTGCAAAAAGGATAAAAAATCGGTTACTTCCTGGTTTACTATTGTACCAAATATTGTGTATTGAGTTCATAGTGCGTCGCTTGGAGGACAAACAACGAATTACGTGCGGGTGTTTGCCTATACCGGGGTTGGTTTCATGGTCTTATTAATACTTTTTTACTTACGTTAGTGTGTCCAAAGCCTTTTGTGCAATTTTTATATAAGTTTCTCCTATTTGCAGGAAAGGAAATCTGTCCAAAGATGAATTGTGGAGGTTTTTTAAGCGAAGACATGCAGAAGAGACCACCTACGTGAGCTGGTGAACGTCGTCATGCTTGTGACCAGTCAGTAGGTGGCCAGCGTTAGTCAGCTGCTGAAGGCAGATGGGAAGTCTCGACCAAGTGTGCGGGGGTTACGGCATAACGTGCATCAGACCATCGTAAGCCATGAGGTCCTTCTGCTGGTTGGTCATGACGCTTAGAAAAGTATCTCCCAGTACACCATATACAAGAGATCAAGTGTTTGGCCGGAGGGACCCTCATGACCGTTGGCTCGGTACCGATCCCGTCCATGTTACCTGCGTCGATGCCCGGGTGGTCATGAAGCGAGCAGCCGCAGAACTTGATCAAGTATGGGCCGACGGAGTCCATGACGCTCCATCGGACCACGATGATCCGTCGCGATGTCCGTCGATCCAAGCGCGTTTTTGACAGATTTCCACAAATAGAGCCTTGTTTTAATAGGTTTTTTTTGTTCCCTATAAAATATTTCAAAAACCTCATTTTTGAGGTTAGACTCTGGATTATTGAGTAGACTTGGATTATTAGTTAGGCCAGCTGGATCATTGTTCGACCTTTGAATATGTTAGACGCTTGATTATTTGGGTAGACTATTTGAGGAGATTATTGATTAATCTTGAGACTTTCATCATTGAGTGTTGTGTCTTTTTGCTGATTAATCAGGTGAATTTTGGATTACTCTTTCTTCATTGAAGTAGTAGTAAGTGCATGAATTTTTATACATATTTAAAGATTCTAATATGGACTAGGGGTAATAAATCCCATAACTAGGGTGGGGGGAAACCATAGTTACTAATGAGGTAAAACGTAACTAAAAATAAACAATTGCTAGCATAGTGTCTGGATATAGTGATTAATTTTTCGTTTTTAGCAGTCTTCTCTTACAGGATTTCCATGACCAAAGTTAGACGTCGCTTAATGCTACTTGGCCGGACCAAGGGGGAAGATTTAATAGGAAAAAAATTAAACATTAGATTTAGTTTATACTATCTTCATAGGCTAGTCTTGCTTTGGGACGATCTGTACTAACTTAGTCAAAATACGAATACTGATTAATATGATGGGTACCGATAAGGGTAGGGATAGGACAACACGAGGTCACACGCAAGGGACGGAGTGAAATTTTAAGTGCCGGGACCAAGGTTTTAGAAATAACATTAACTTATCCACTTTGATGCAAGATACTAGGAAAGATTGTTCTAGTTAGAATTATCAAGTTATGAACCTGTGGGGGAACACGTAAACCTAGTTACTTGATATAATGATTGAAACTCCACAGTTCGAAAGCTGTTAGTGTCTCCTTTTATTTCACTAGTTATTTTCATTTATTTAGGAAATAGAACCCCCTTGTTTTTACTCATTTTATGCTTTCTAAGGACGTAATTGGAGCACTGAAACAATAGTAATTAATAGATTGAAGTTCAGTCTAAATAGTTGGGCCGTTCCTATTCTCTCCCCCCCAGTAATACCTTTCCCCTTCCTTCACCTCACATTTCCTCCACACCTTGCCACCTTCCGTCCTCTCATCTTTGGGCCCTTTCCCATCAAACCCCTGCTGTTACTCCCCCTCCTCCTTTTTTCCCTTCTGTCCTACTCACTTTACTTCTCTCTAGGTACTTTCGATTACTTCCTCTACTCTCCGTCCCTTTCCGCCCTTAACTGTCTATCTACTTTCCACCCCCGGTGGCTCGATCTTCTTCAAGTCTTTCCTTCCCCCACTCGCCTCCTACGCTGTTTCATCGCTATCGCCATCCTCCTAGTCTAAACTCTTTTTTTCTCCTGGAACGATCCCGAACCCCACTAGTTGGCGTGTTAATTTACTTGACACGACCTCTTAACTTCTTATTTTGGAAGTAAGTTTGAGCGTATCACTACGGATCACTTCTACTAGAATAGAAATTTCTACGACCCAATTGTTCCATCGTGGAAAAATTAATAGAGACAAATTGTAACGACCGGTTAGTCCGTTTTGAGCAGCAGATTTGATTTCTGGAAAAAAAATGGTTGAGTCGACGGATCACACGAAGGACCGTCATAGGGGCACGACGGACCGCTCGAGGGGGTCTCGTTCCAACACATTAGAATTTAGACATTTGGGGTACTGAGAGAGACTATCTGAACGTCATGACGGGAGGCAGGACGAGGGACCGTCTCAGGCGCATGACGGGCCGTCACAGATCTTTACTGAATTGGAATCTCTGAAACTTTGTGAGAAGAAGCAGGACGGACCGTCGCAGGCACGGACGGGCTGTCACAGGTGCGTGAGCTGACTGGGTTGGATTTCTTAAATATTTTAAGGGGAGTTTTGTACTATTCCTGCTTATAATATAATAGTTAGTGGTTAAAGTTAATTAATGTTACTTACTGGGGGTTAAAGGCGACACCTTGGAATAAAAGTGGGTATTCGTATACATCTTTTATACTAATTATATACTAATTAGGGTAAAAAATAAGAGGTTTTGGGAATAGAAAAAAATAGAAAGAACAGGAAAGAACAAGAGAGGGGAACGATCGAGCAAGAGGGAGGAAGGAAACGAATTAGGATAGGGCAAAAGATTTTGAAGCATTTTAGCTTGCTTGATCACCGAATTCTTCGGTGGAGGTAGGTTATGGTTGATGATTTCGTAGTAAAACTCTTAATAATGAATCGATATGTATTGTGTAGAGTATTGTAAACCCTTCTATATGTTAATTGTATGCTTGTATGAATGTGATAATAATTGTCATAAAATAAGCATGAGAGCTATTGAATCCAAATCTTGCAAAAACCCTAATCGCCTTGTTAATGAGATTGATGTATGCCGTATAGAAAAGAAGCTTGATAACTAAAGTGATGAGAGTAGTGGAGGGCGGGTGTACAAACCGACACGAGATTAGGGGATGGGTGTCAGAACCGACACCTAGAGTTAGGGGATCGTGTGTCCGAACCGACACGTTGAATTATGGGATAGAGTGTCACGTTCTGACACAGGATAGTAATTGAGCGGGTGTACACGTTACGCGCACGAGAGTAATAAGGATAAATGAATCTTGAAAGATTTTAATTAGTACCAATATAATGAAACCTAATTCCCAATGGGCATGGTATTGAGGCGTAAAAAAAAAAGTAAAAAAAAAGAAAAAAAGTTCTATGGGTGACACTTTGTGGTGCTTATTAATGATTATAGAACTTGTTGTTGCTACTGTTGAGTATTTGTAGTTGATTTATATATTATTCATAATGTGATCCATCTGTTTCTTTTTGAGTTGGCCGATGATACCTACTCAGTACTTGTGTTTTGTACTGACCCCGCACTTGTATGTTTTTTCTTGTCACTTGTGAATGGCCAACCAAACGTGCCATCGCTTCAACAGCGCAACTCTAGCCAGTCTTCATCAAGCCAATTTCAGGTGAGCTATTGCTTCTAGCTGGCTTGATTCTCTCGTCATGTCTTCATTCCTTTGAGATTCCGGCATGGACTGTCTTTTACTTATTTTATCTTCTTAGATACTCTTAGATTAGAATTTGAGGGATAATGTTCTTGTGGTGCTGACTTGTAGGTTTTGTGAATAAATAGTACTTGAGTTTTATAAGTTATTTAATAAATTTTCATTAATGAGTTTTAAGTCCTTCCCGCATATATATTTTGTTATTTATGGTTTGAAACGTTGGGAATTGGATGGGTTGGTTGCGCTCACATAGTAGATAAGTGTGGGTGACAGTCGCGGCTGCGTTCTTTGGGTCGTGACCAAACTTGGTATCCAAGCTTAGGTTCGTTGGTCTCATCACACAAGAACGATCTGTAGAGTCTTAGGAAGGTACGGGGACGCCTTACTCTCTTGAGAGGTATAAGGACTTTAGGAAAATTTCCTTTCGTTCTCTTCGTGTATTACTTGGATCCAATTGGGATGTGAGGTGATCAAATTGGTAATCTGACCATCTTCACTCTATTTCGCAGATTGAGTTAGAACTAGAGCACAAACTACGACCAACACCAGGAAACCAGCAGGACAGGGGCTGCGTTCTGGAGCAGCAATGAGCTGTTATGTAAGCTCTTGGTTTGGTAGCTCGAAGAGGAGCAGTGGCAAGATGCCGTGGTAGAGGCTGTGGCGAGGACGTCCTCTAGAGAAGAGGATCATAGAAAACATCCCATCTAGGTACTAGGGCAGAGTAGGACTCCTCCACCGATGAGGAGTAGTAAGGGAGGGTGGAGGAAGGGGAAAAGTGAGACAAGGTGCAGGACATGCGGATAATTACCCACACAAACCTACCCAAAGATGATGTAATCAGGTTCTGTTTATCTTCAGCGGAGTTATATGATCAAGGCCAGACACCTCCAGTGTTTTCTACACAGCACCTCAGGGTTCCGGAAGTAGACAGGCCGCGCTGAGGCTCCCCGCATGGATTGCCTCATTGGAAATAGGCACGTTTCACGTTGACTACAGGGCCTATATGACAAGAGATAAGCATGAAAATTTTCAGTGGTGATAAGTCTTGAATGAAATTGAACACTCCAGTCTTCTAAGGTGACTGAATCTGAGGAATGTCTATGATTTTCTGGTTGATTGTCATGAAGTTACTACATAAAATGGGGCTCTGGGAACATTTGGCGTTGAATTTGTAACTATCAGTTTCAGGAAACGCCAAAAATATGGTGCAGTCAACATGTCGAGTGTCAACCCGCACAGTCACACCTAGACTTGGGCGTCATTCTTATCTTATGTATGAGAAGTAACATCCCCCGAACTTGAGGGATAGGAGGGAGGATGAGTTTCTTGAGCCTGAAGCAAGGGCAGCAGAATGACGGTCATGCGTATGAGGTAGTTTCGGCATTATCTGGGTATGACCACCAGATTTGCTTAGTTCACAAGAGCGGATTCGCCGTTTTGTGAAAGGGCTTGAGGTCAGACTGCGGATTTCAGCCTGACAAGTAGCGGGGGCTACAGCGGAAAATCTTCCAGGAAGTGGTAGGACTTGTGATAGAGGTTGGAGGGAGTAGTGAAGCCAGAGGACTTCACCATTGGCATCGACATCTAAAGGGTTCGAAAGGGACGGTGAGTTAATGGTTCTTACTCTAGGAGGACAGGGTCAGGAGGGTTACGCATCGACCAATTCAGTCTCACTTACAGAATGTAGTTGGGGGTCCACCTCAGACCGGTCAACATTTCTCTGAGTTGGAGGGTTATCCCAAACCTCGTCAGTCTCACAGAGACCTATGTAAACCCAGAGAATGTATGGATGTGGAGAGACGAGACTGACATATTAGGAGGAATTGTCAAAAAACAGGAGTTATAGACCCCCAATAGCTAGAGGTAGAGGTGGTCATGGTAGGGCCGTTATTCTGGAGGCGTTGGTGGCCGGGTAATGGTGGTCACCAAAACGGCGGGGACGGGAACAAACGGAGCTACTACAACACCCACATGGTAGGGCAACGGCAGACAGGTGATAGGGCCCATGCATTGGACGCTTTTCCTTGGCGGGCTGACGGAGGCATCAGATGATGTTATCACAGGTAATCTTTTGGTTTGATGATTGCATGGTTCTTATTATTGATCCGGGCTCCACATTTTCATTGTATCTTTCCTCATTGCTATGGTCTTAATTTCATTGTGAATTGCTTGAAATGCCTATTCGTTGTTTCTACTCCGGTCCGGTGGGTGAGTACGTGATAGTTGAAAAGGGTATATAGGTGTTGTT
The DNA here is from genome assembly GCA_027704765.1 of Solanum habrochaites. Lineage (NCBI taxonomy): Eukaryota > Viridiplantae > Streptophyta > Magnoliopsida > Solanales > Solanaceae > Solanum > Solanum habrochaites. The sequence continues at coordinate 7,668 of JAKWJA010001189.1, forward strand.
CTGGTGATTTTGTGGGGAGGCAATATCATGTAGAAATTGATCATCTTAGAAATGGTTTTGATTCGATTTTGTAATTCTGGGTATGGACTTCGGCTTTCTCCAAATTTATGCATCTTAGCTTGTAATGCTAAAAAATGTAACGTTGGGCCCAGCCTGGGACAGATCCGTTAGTATGGGAGGGGGAACTACACTTCCCTTCCAGTTCGTATCATATCCTTTACTTCGTGCTATAAGAAATGGTTAGGTAAGGGCTGTTTGCTTCGTGGCACACCTTAGGGATGATACTACCCATAGTACCCTTCGATTGAGTCGGGGTTTTCGGTTTAGTAGTTGAGTTTCGGAAATGTTGTTCCCTGACAGAACGTCTGGTAGCCACGGACAGGGTATTGAACTTTTTGATTGATGTGGAGACAGGTACATCCCCATTTCCATACCCACTGATAATATGGCTCCAGCAGAGTTAGAAGAGTTTAAAAAGCCAACTTCAAGAAATGTAGGGAAAGGCGTTATTAGACGAGTTGCAATCCGCATTAGGGTGTCTGCCCTGTTTTGTATGTGAAAGAAGAAAAGATGGGAGTCTTTCGGATGTGCATAAATTACCGGACAATAAATAAAGTAACAATTAGAACAGGATCCTCTTCACTCGCATTGATGGATTTGTTCCGATCCGTTACAAGGTGCGACTTGTGTTTCTCTAAGATTGTACTTGAGGTATGGTTATTAATCAATTGAAAAATAGCAACGGATGTGCAAGAATCTTTTCGGGACCAGGGTATGGGCATTATGAGGTTAAGTAATGTCCTTTTGGGTAGGCTTACGAATGCCCCTGCTGCTTTCATGAGCTTGATGAATGGCATTAGCCTTAGGGATCGTCTTTGTGATCGTTATTTATTGATTGGATTATACTGACTCCAAGAGTAAGAAGGAAACATGACGAGCATTTGAGAATGTGTTGGGAACTGTTGAGGGAGAAAAAGAAAAAGCTTTAGCAATTCTCCAAGTGTGAGTTTGGGCTAGAGTTTCATGTCTTTTCTTGGGGCACGTTGGTTTCTCTAGATGGGGGTGGTGGTGATGGTGGATCCTCTAAGATTGAAACAGTGGGAAATTGGGTGGTGGTTAAGTCCTAATGATGTGTAGGAAATAAAGGGCTTGGTTGGGTTAGCCAGCTTTTAACTAATACTTCTTTTATTTATCGTCGATTTTCAAGGGATTCTCTTCTATCGATTACCCATATTAACGAACTTGACTAAGGCCGAATGTTCCATTTGTATGGTCGGGATGAATGTGAGGAAAGCTATCAGAAAACTAAAGACAATGATGACTACCGCACCTATCCTTACCTTCCAGTAGAGGGTAAGAACTTCGTTGGATATGTGAGTGGCATCCATTATGGTTTGGGGGTTGCAGTGCTAAGCAAGGAGAAGAACGTAATTGATTATGTTCGAGGCGGCATTAAAGGGGCATGAACATCATTATCGGTACCCACGATTTAGAGTTGGTTGCGGTAGTGTTTGCATTAAAGAATGGAGGACATATCTATCTGGGGTTAAGTGTGAAGTCTATACCGTCATCGTAGTTCATACAGTATGTCAACCTTAATCAGAAGCTTTGGAATTTGAGACAGAGGAGATGGATGGAACACTGAAGGATTATGATGTTTACCATCTTGTATCACCGGAACGGGCTAATGTCTGTGGCAGACGCCTTAAGTAGAAAAGCATGGGAGCATGGTAGTTTCGCCAATTAACCAGTTTCTAAGCGGCCCATGTCTAGATGAGAGGTTAAAACTTGGCTAATGACCTTATGAGGTTGGAAGTAAATGAGAAGGGGGGGGGATATTTGGCCAGTGTGGAGGCCAAGATCTTCCTTTCTTGAACCCAAAATTAAGGGAAAGCAGTTTACTGATGAGAAAACTGATTCGGATCCGAGAGATAAGTTGTTGCGAGGAGAGGAGAGGCGAAGAAGGCAATATGGATGAGGAAGGGAAGTTGTTTTGAGAATAGGGAAGGGTATGTGGCCCCGTGTTGATGATTTGATCCCACCTAATTCTTACAAGGGCTCATAGTTCCGGATTATTCTATACATCTTGTTTGCTGCAAACCAATATGTATCGTGACCTCAAAGCAAAACATTTTTTGGTGGAGTAGAATGAAGCGACGACATTGCTGATTTTGTTGCAATGCGAAACCGAAATTGTCAGCAAATAAAGTTATGAAACACCAGAGCCCAACGGAACACTTCCGAGAAGCCATCTGAAAAGGAAGGGGAAAGGATTGCCAATGGACTTCGGAGGTTGGTCTTCCAAAGAGATTGGCAAGTTTGATTCTACTGGTGGTAATTGTGATAGGGGTTAACTAAGTATGCTCACTTCATTCCGGTCAAGCGTGAACGTTACAATTGCAGGAAAGAAAAAGTAAGCCAAAACTCTATATCCAGAGAATTGTTCGGTGCATGGAGTTCAACTCTCCATCGTATCCAAGAGATAGAGGTACGCAGTTTAATTTAAGTATTGGAGGGAACATGTCAGACGAATTACAGGTAACTAGGTTGCATCTTAGTATACTGCTTCGTGCAGTGTGATAGAATTTGGTGGTCATTGGGATAACTTTTTACCCTTAGCGGAGTTTTCATACAGATAATAGCTATCATCAAGTATTGATATGGACTCCTTTCGAAGCATTGTATGGGAGGAGAGTAGGTTCTCCCATTGGTTGGTTTGATGCATTTGAGGGTTTAGACCTTGGGGTACTGATCTTTTGAGGGATTCGTTTAGAGGAAGGTGAAGTATATTCAAGAAAAGCTTTTAGCGCTCATAGTAGGCAAAAGGCGTATGCAGATCGAAAGGTTAGGGACTGGAGTTCATGGAGGTGAGCAAGTTGCTGAAGGTTTCGCCATGAAGGGGTAAATGCGGTTTGGTAAAAAGAGGTAAGCTAAGACAAGGTATTTGGGCCCATTGAAAGTACTAGCGAGTAGGGGAGGGCTTATGAGTTAGCCTTGCTCCAGGGGGGGGGCTTGTCAGAGTGATCCGGTATTTATGGTCTATGTGAAAAGATACCATGGGGATGGAAAACTTCATTATCTTTGCGGATTCGGTTATTATGATGAGAATTTGTATTATGAGGAGGGCCTGTTGTTGCATTCTGGATAGACGAAAATCCTAAGTTAAATCAAGGAGATGCATCCATCAAAAAGTTCAATGGAAGAATCGCAAGTGTTGAAGATCCAATTGGAGAAGGAGGCTGAATGCAAGAAGTACCCGCACCTTGTTTACCAGATTCAGGTACTAACTTTGCCATGGCTTTTCTCTTGATGATCGTTAGAGGACGAACGATGGTGTAATTGTATCTATTGTAACGACCTGTTTAGTCGTTTGAGCAGAGATTTATTTCTGGAAAAAAACTGGGCTCGAGTCGACGAAATCACCAAGACGGACCGTCATAGGCACCGGGACGGACGTGAAGGGTCGAGGGTGGTCTCGTTCCAAAACACGTGAATATAGAAATTTGGGTACTGGGATTGACTCTCTGTAAACGTCACGACAGGGATGGCAGGACGGACCCGTCTCAGGCATGACGGGCGTCAACAGACTCTTTAATGAATTGGAGTCTCGAAAACTTTTGTGAGGAAAGCAGCAGGACGGACCGTCGCAGCACAAAGGGCGTCATTAGGTGCGTGACCTTGGACTGAGTCGGTTTTATGTTAAAATTTTTAAGGGGCGTTTTAGAATATTCCTGCTTTATAATTATAAAGTTAGTGGTTTAATGTTTTTAATAATTTTAATTAATTGGGGGTTAAAGGAGACAACTTGAATAAAAAGTTGGTTCATTTTATACATCTTTTATACTAATTATATAATAATTAGGGTTAAAATAAGAGGTTTTGGAATAAGAAAAAATATAAAGAACAAGAGAGGGAGAAACGACGAGAGAAGAGGGAAACAAGAGGATAGCAAAAGATTGAGGGCACATTGAATCTGCATGTCCTCTCCGAGAGGGATCCAGACGCGCGAGGAGGAAGTTAGAACACCACCCGAGCGGCCGGCACTCCTAGGCGAGTTCCTCTGCCCGGACAGAGGTACCGGACAGATTATGCTATTAGTATGTAAAACTATCACCATAGCGAATGATAGTATTGGGTAGTATGTTGAAACCCTTCTATCTATGCTTAATTGTCATGCTTGTATGAATGTGATTATATAATTGTGATTAAAAGAAGCATGATGAAGCTATGAAATCCTAAATTCTTGAAAAAACCCTAATCTCCCTTGTTATGAGATGATGAATTCCCTTGGTATAAAGAAGCTGATGAACTCTAAAAAGTGATGAGAGTAGTGGAGCGGGTGTCCCGACCGAAACTTAGAATTAGGGGATGGGGTGTCACGAATCGACACTAGAATTGGGGAGCGGGTGTCACGAACCGACACTAGGAATGTAGGGGATCGGGTGTCACGAAATGACACCGTTAGAATTAGGGGATCGGCAGAGAAGAAGTTGTCAGTTCCGCACACCAGCATAGTATATGGGAGGCGGGAGGAGAGGGTCACGTACGACACGAGAAGTTATAAGGATAAGAATCTTGAAAGGATGTTTTAATATACTCAAATCTAATGAAAAACGTATGACTATCCACAGCACCGCCGTCATCTGTAGTGTCGACCCCCACATGAGCTTGTAGATCCCCTGTGAAGTAGCCCATTTGCTGTGAGTTCTCATGGTGTGACACTTGGCGGTGGCGTTTGAAGGATATTAGAACTGTTGTGCACATGTTGAGTATTGTAGTTGATTTATGATATGATTGTATTATACCGTTTTCTATTTTGAGTTGGTCAATGATACCTACTAGTCTGTGTTTTGTATGACCCCTACTTGTATGTTTCTTTCTCTGTCATTGTGGAGTGCAGCAAACGTGCAATCGTCTTCAAAACTAGCCGCAACTCTAGCCAGTCTTATCAAGCCAGATAGATTTCAGGGTGAGCTATGCTCTAGGTTTTGAGAATAAATAGTATTGAGTTTTTAGACGTTATTTACGATTTTCACTAATGAGTTTTAGTCTTCGCAATTATATTTGTTAGTTATGGTTGAAACGTGGGATTGGATGGGTTGGTTTCGCTCACATAAGTAGGATAAGTAGCGGTTGCCAGTCGCGCCCGTTTTGGGTCGTGACACAAATTTTTTTATTTAATTCTTACAGACCCATCTACAAGTCATAAACTTCTACGGTCATAGTTTTGACATTTAAAATAAACCTTTGGGCCTTAAATTCTCAATAATAATTCTACAGATGAGATCCACGTGACGTATATCAAACCATGAACTTTAGATGGCCCTATGGAAGGTTTTTGCCAACTTTTAAGAGAGGTGTTTCAGACTATTCCTAACCCTTCTAAACCTAAACCCTAACACTTTTACACATGAATAAGGTTCTAAAGTATATTAATGAACCTTATTACTCTCATTAATTCTTCCAAGCATTAGTTAAAGGATCCAAGATTATATAGCTACGTTTTCAAGCGTTCTTCAAGTTTCGCCAATCACTTTGTTTGTCACGCCCTAAATCTACCCCTAGGACGCGGACATGGGACAAGTTACCCCAAACCAACCCTGGCGATATATCATAAACATACTACATTAAACTAAATTAAAGAATTACTGTGCGGAAACTAATCATAAGATAATATTAAATAATGGGGAATACCCCATACTAAATTTGAATAAATGAAAACTGAAAGTTTAATAACAATCGTAAAAGTCAAACTTAAGTACTAAAGCTGAAACTAACTATATTTGAAACTAACTATAACTAAGTGTGCATTTTATTTCCTTGAAAGATCATCGGAGTACATAACTACTCTCTTTAATTCAAAATAATAATTATTTTTTCTATTAAATAATTATTTTATATTGTTAAAGTTAAGAAGTTCAATAGTTAATTAAATATGTAATTTATTTCTCTTGCGATTTATTTAAGAAAGGGTCAAAGGACCAAGGTCTTCAACTTTCAATTCCGTGATCCAATAGCTAAAGTTTGCCAAAAAAGCCCAGCACACAACTAACAATTGTCCGACAAAATCTGCCTTTGTCATCTTAAAGAACCATACCTTTTTCATTTTCCTTCGTTATTTCAGCAGCAGAAGGCATAAACTCTAGGCAATATTTACCCAGATAGAAAGTAATATTTACCCATGGTCATGTAAAATTTCATTGTTTCTTTTGAATTCATTTCATATTTGTATGATTCCAGCTCACTGGAGTTTGAGCCTCTAAGAAAATTTTTAAAAAATTGGCTTCTCTCACATAGAATGTATTCTCAGAATTTGGAGGTTTTGGTTCTATTAAAAGCCCCTCTCCTCACTGTTCAAGCAAGGTTTTTGGAATCGAGAGTAGTACCCCTTTAATGTTTGGGACTTCTCAGTTCAATAATTTAATGTTTTGTGGTTGTTTGAGTTGAAGAGGTGGAATCGTTTCTATTAAAACTCGTTGTTTGGTTCGCTACCCAGAGCTAGGTAACTCTTTCTTTTTCTTTTCTATTAGTTTAATTTCAATTAATGTTGTTGTCTTATTTGTTAAAGTCGGTTGAAGGCTGGTTATGTTTTCTTAATTTGTAAATATTAATGTATCCTTTTCTGCTGAATGTTTCCTTATGTGTTATTTAAGTTTTGGATTATAACTGCTTTAGAAGTTTAATGTTTATAGATCATGTAGTTAGAGAAGGTTCCTAGTATTGCTGACTGTATGGAGTTTAAAATTCTTTTTGAGATTGTTTTACTGTGAAATGTGATTTCCCGTACTTATTCGAGCTTCATAAACCTTATATATCTGTAATTTTAGTACTTATTATTATTCAACTTTGAAATCCATGTTATATAGTTGTGAATCGCTCGTACAACTTTATTCGGCTTTCGACAAGTGTTTGTAAAGTTTCCATTGAACCCCCGGTTAGCCCTATCTCTTTAATATGGTGGGAGTTTTATAAAATCTGGGACAGGGGGATCATATTTGCCTTAAGAAGGAGGCATCTAACGACAATTTTGGATATTAGGACGGGGAGCTTGATATCTGGGATATGGATTAGTTTGGTGTTTGGTTGGTAGTTCGTGGGGGTATTTCGGTATACAAGATCTTGGTATACTGGGGGAGGCGCCCAAAAATTTAACTACAAGTTGGCGCAGTTAGGGGCAGCGCTTTGGTAATGAGGAGATGGAGTTTGGTAAGCTAGTGGAGGATTTTGGTAAATGGGTGGTGGAGTTTGATAAACAGAAGGGGGAATCTTTTGATAGCTTAGGGGAGGGGTATTTTGGTATTTTGGAGGGGGAACATATAATCGGCTTGTGTATAACAAGCCAAGTGAGAACTCTGTGAAGGTCGAGAACAACCTCGGTACGATGATGATCTTCTGGGGGTTTTCTTCCCCTCGTAAGAAGATACTAACACGTGCTCTCTTTTCTTTTTTAACAAACCTGAGGATCCGGGCAAAGCGGCAACACGAGCAATATTCTCGGTTTTCAAACAATCCTCGGTAGTCTCACCTACCTTGACCTATCTAAAAAAATTCTCCAATGAGCAGCATGATTCTGTCATAATATTCGGGTTCTTGAACCCGCACCCAAACACTTCAATAATTTCTTTTTCAGACATGGGAGGTCGAACTCTAGCGTCCTCCTTTCGCCTTCAATATGAAATATCTTTGAAGCTTTCATTGGACTTCTATTTCATCTTCTCTAAGTAATAACAATCAAGGAAGATCTCTACATTGAAAGCAAGTCGTTCGGTGAAGTCCTTAGCCAAGGCATTCCAGTTGGGCCACTATCTAGTCTTGTGAGATGTAAGCCATTCCAAAGCTTCCCCTCTCAAACTTCGGCTAAAAAGCAGCATTAGTAAGATTGATCTCTTCGTTGTTGTCACGCATTACTGCTTTCCCCTTATCTGAACTTTGGCCGGGAAAGGAATCGACAGGCCCTTTAGGTCTAGTGAAGTAGGGTGATCAACCAACTTAATTGACACAATCCAGTTTATAAGTACATGTGGAGGAAAACAACTCAAAGGCAAATTTGTTAGTTTGAGTATGAAATACGTAACACAAAAAAAATACCCACATAGAGATAGGTGAAACACACAAAAATTGCTTTGTTTGAGGACATGCCGGATGACGGGAGTAAAGGGAGACCTGGATTGGCACAAGGCAGAGTTTCTCATTTAAACTCTGGGGATAATATCAGGAAGTCTAAATCATGTTGACCTAAGGTCTTTGTATTGCATTTCTTTGAGGTCCGATGATTTGCGCCTCATATTCCCTTGTAGAGTGAAGAAATTGGGGGAATGAAAATTTTGAAAGATAGGGCCGAGCCTTGAAAGGCTGCCTACATATCTCACAATGAGAAATTTTTTTTTAGGCCTACGTAGTTCGGTACAAAAGAAACTAATTGTTTCATTCATTCTAGACGATTATAGGGAATTGAAAACAAAACAAAAGCTTTTGAAATATAAAGTGGCGCCATCTAAACCCTTTCTTCTCTCAACGTCACATCAGCCATGTGGGAAACAGACTTGGACTCAAATAGGGTTCCTATGCTAATGAGGTATTCCATGTCGTGGCAGAATGCAAGGCACTTTTAAATGCTATGATTAGTGGCCCTATGGTAGGGGCAACATTTCTGAACTTTGAACCAAATGGAATAAAACAATACCACGTCTTTAGAGAGGGTAAACTCCATTTGAACCAATTTTTTGGATGGACCTCACATGTTTTTCTTCAAGGTGTGAAGCAGCTCGATTTATAATTTATTATTTCAGTAACGGTGGGTCGAGCCTTGGTTCATCACCATGCAATGATGAAGTAATACCCCAACTATTGACAATATTTCCATTTCCATATCCAGCGGCAAATGGATTGACCAACATTCTTAAAATCTATGCCACCCTCTATTGTGTGCCTTTGTTAGCGATGATGGACACTCCAGGTAATGCGGATGTTCCCTGATCCAAACCTTTGGAGGATGCTCTTTCGAAGGGCCTAAGATACGCTAAACTATAGTGTAAAAAATAAAAGGGTGCCGGAAGGCTTCCGCCCCTATTCGGTTTCTTTGGATTGTTGCGCCGATGTGACTTTATGGTATTTTTCTTCCAGACGGTCTAACGAGGAAGGTTTGCGGTCAATCTCTTCCTCATTAATTTCTTTAATGCTCTCCAACTCAAGGCCCTCGGGAGGAAATAATATGTTATATAGGTGTTTCCTGCGCTGCCTCCGTATGTCGATCATTTCCTCTTCGGTTAGTTCAGTCTAGGTATTCTTGCCTTTATCCATAGCGGTGATTTACCTTTCTTGAGAAAATAGAGTTATGTTTAGCGATTTGGAGATGAGATTTTTTTTTGTTAAAAAACGTAAGATTTGGGAATTTTGGTCGGACATTTTGTAATAGTGACGTGTATATTGTTTTTGGAAATATCTGGAAAGGAGTGAGTTAACGATGCCATCATTCAAAACAATATGTCACATGAAACAGTTAAATAACAAATTATCACGCTAAACTGTTTGTGACCCTTTTATGCCAAGGGTCGCGGAGACTAAACGAATGCAAGGATGTATATGTATTTGAAACAATTCTTATCCCAAAATATTTCATTTAATAAACATTTCAATGGTATGATAAACATAAACAAGGAAATCGTTGATGTTGAAAAAAAATTACCAAACAAAAAGTGACAAATAAAAGCAGTCCCACACAAGGATGTCTAACTTAAAAATTTAGCTGTGATCCTTCACAATTCTTTTGTCCCTCTTGGCCCGATCGATGACCTCTTTCCCAAATGGCAATCTGTTTCTCCCATAGGTGTCTCTCTCCAATCGGAGGCCTTTCTTTATGTTTTAACCTTTCTACCGACTGGATCTGTTGTTCCATACTATCATCTAACTCTGACATACATTGTCTGGCCCTTCTAGCTCTTGTTTCAATTGAGGTACATTTTTGCATCTCTGAATGTTGGTGTTCATGCTCTAATTCAATTCATATCAAACTTTTCTTGGAGTCGATAAATTTGGACTTGATATTTGGCTCCATCATCAGCAATAATGTGAGGAACGTTCGGACAAATACTCAATAGTTCCAGCGAGGCTCTTTTTCAACCATTCCTTGTACTCTTTAGAACACTCTATATAATACCTCTTTGGTACATGCTCACTCAATACTATTCAAGACCTCCACATTCTACGCATGTCTTCAGAACATGTGACTCGTCCATTTTTGTGTTCAGTTGCAAATATCCTCATGTCTACGCTCTTGTCTCCCTCCTAGTTTCCTTAGGACTCGATGGGGAGCATACAGTCTAGTGCCTCTTAAACAAGTAAATACAAAGTAAGGAACCTTTTCTGTTCGAATTACCATGTTTTTTTTCACCACCAGACTGTCTATCGACCACTATACATCCTCTTCCCTTAACCCTCGAAGTTTCGGATACCAAAAAATTTCTTCTCCAATTATGTTGCAACGATTGAGGTTCAACCACTAGTCATGACCATGTAGCCCGTCTGACCACCTTAAGGGATCTGGTTCTTTCGAATTATGAGTCTTGATCAGATGTCGCATCATCCACCATTGAAGTATCAGATTACACCCTTGAAAGAAACGTTCTCCGCTTTGACATTTATCTAAAGCTCTATAGGTCTCATCCAAGATAATAGGCGCTAAGGTATAGTATTTGGTCGATGATTTGTAGTCCACTCCATAGAAGATGGAATGAGTGACCATTACTACACTTGGATGAATGGTGTATTTTGAACCTTGAGGAAAAACCATCATTCCATGTAAGCATAGTGCAAAGGAACATTTTTATTTTGATTACGAACTCCTATTGACTTTATCGTATAATCACTTTAAGTCCCAAATCAATAAAATCTTTTGAAAGGGGTGTTTGGACCGAGAAGCTTATCCATACACTCATCTTTGACTAGTGTCAATATTTCTTTGATTTTGGCAAAATCCCATATTTTGGGATTTAGAAGATCTTTATCTAGCTGACATTTTCTCTTGTTGCACATTGTGACACTTCATAGCTCGCAAGGACTTCTTAAACGATTGGCGTCATTTCCACTTCCCCAAACCGGAAGACCATATTTTCACTATCCCGGAATTTTATTATTGTTTCGATTAAAGTAGGTCAAGCCTTCATTTCCAATAGTGACGATAGATAGCTTAGTATTTGAAAGATAATCTTATCACATTATTCACGAAAGATCAAACCATACTTGACGAGGATCGGGGACGTAACCGTATTTGTTTTAGAGGTTCGTTTTTGAATCCATCCTACAAAAATAGCAGACAAAGTTTAGTTAACACCCACCTTCATAGACAATTAATTGTTTAAAAAACACATATACATCCTTCAATTAACACTTAAGCATGATTTTCTATTTGTTGGCAAATGGGGTAAGTAGACACAGTGTGGGCTTCTAATGGGCCCAACACGCGGAGGTGCCATGTTGGTGCTTTGCTGGACTCCGGTTGAGTTTTCTGGGTTGCTAGATCGTTTTGGGCATTGTTAAACGCATAAGAAGAAGAACGATGTAGGGTCAGCTGGTATTATTTTTGAATCGTTTGTACGTTGTTGGGTATTGTAATGTTGTATAGTTTGTTTTTAAGCGTTTTTTGGGTGATTGGGCGTTCGCGGTGATTTTGGGAGGAGAGGAGATCGATGGGCTGCCAAAATTCTTAGGATTGGGAATACTAAGAAGTGGCCGCTGATAGCAATGGGGCCATTATGATCTGTTAAAAAAAGGTTTAGGGAATTCGGCTAAATAAATAAATTAAGGAAGACAAATTTGTAATTAACTAACGAGTTTCTTAATTCCAACAAAATATAATATTTAACTTATATATAAACAAAATAATTTGAAATATAAGCTATTATAAAACTAAAATAATTAATTATATATTCATACAAAACAAACATTTTTAGTTGATTTTTTAATACTCATGAAATAAACTAATCATATACATAATTACGTAAAACATATATATTATCTAAGGAAAATAAAAATTTTTTTCTTTTTCCTTCTTGAAGGGCAAATGATAAAAATAATTATAAATTTTTTTTAAACCTTATAAAAATTAATTATTTTGAAATCGTTAAGAATTAAGAAACTCGCCAATTAATTAATATCGTCGAGGGTCAAAATCGGATGTCAATAGTATATAGCTAAAATAACTGACCTAGCATGTGTAATTCATTAACTAAGAGAACTACATAGATAGGCTTCTAAAATTATGAAAGAGCATACATAAAACTATACAAAATTCATGATAATCTGACTTGGATCATTCTGACAACAAAACCCCCAATTACTAACATTTAAGAAACCCTTGTTCTAAACAATATTAAGGGAATCAAGAATCTGACAGAAAGCTAGGGACTTAATGTGTTATATAAGCCCATTACACGACATCATTTTAGTCCTAAGGCAAACACTAAATCTAGACATCATTATAAAGTGTTGCATCTACAAAATTTTTGGGTACACTTTACAGAGTTAGCTAGTTTTTAGCTTGTGAAACGATTATGATGCAACACTTGTAAAACGTCTCTTTAATTAGAGAGGATTACACTTGATAAATGTTGTCAAATTATCATATAACTGACAACACCTATTTAGTCATATGACTACACTTTTAAGCATGCTAATTTTATAGTTCTAGAAACAACACCTTATAAGTGTAACTTTATTTATTTCATAAAATATTTAAAAATTTTCAATAAATTATCATGTTTCCACCTAAATATTATATTCTCCCTCCAATTTCTGATTGGCCAAAAAAAACTCACAAAAGATAGTTGCCTTAAATAAAAAAAACAATACTCTCCTCCGAATAGAGAACTCTCGTAGAGATTTGAGTTCAGTCAATTTTCCCCATATGGTCACCCAAGTTAAGGGAATTGCCTTAAAAATCATTTATATTTATTTTGACAAAAAATCACCCAACTATCACTATTTTCATTCAAATATAAACTTAACAATTCAAAGCATCACTCTCTCCTCGGTTGACATGACATGTCATTGAATTTTTTTTTTATAATAGTCTAATTTAATTATTAAAACTCATTTAACTAAAATAATGATGTATTGGTTGTAAGTTGTCCCCTCCGCCCTTTTTAACTGAATGTATTAAGAATAATATTTCATATTTCAAATCTTTATCATAATTAAACTTTTTATTTGTTATGTTATGCAAAAATGCGTTTAAAAAACACTACTATAATATATCAATTTTAAATACCTTATAAAACAAATATATTCAAAAAATATGATATTACACATCCACTCATGAACGTTAATTTACTTCAATAATCCTAAATTGTATAATAAATCAATAATATTAAAGGTCGATTACTTATTAAAAAATAATTATTTGGGTGCTTTGAAATCCATATATACTTACAATATCTTTTTCTAAAAGAAAATACTAAGTGAATAATATTTATAGAAAATAAAATTTTAACCTATTTATCAGTATATTAATCTCATATAATATGTATATTACTGAATTAAATAAGTAAATTCAATTAATTATTAGTTTATTTATTGATGTTTAATTGTATAAAAAGTTATAATATAATATAATATAGAATAAAAGAATAAAAATAAAATTAAAATTAAAAAAAGTCAAGTAATAATTTTCTCTTTCTTAACAATTTGTTGTCGACCTTACAAAATAGATCTAAATACCTTTATTTGAAAAAATTGTTTAAAAATTTTAAAATAAAATAGTTAGAAATTTTAAAAATATTAGGTGATAAGGTCTCACACAACATTTCCATTGAATTTTGTTTGGCGGACATATAAAAATGTTACTAGAGTTTCTTAAATATTTTTCTTATAGTCTTCCATAATTCGCTTTATATTATTTAGCGACAACGTTTGCGAATTAATTAAATATGTCTAGTATTTTTTCAAAATGATTATTAATGACAGGGGAATATCAATACAATTTAGAGACTTTTGAGGTATTTAGTTTTTTCTAATGATAAAAAATATAATATGATCACTTTTTTTTTTTTTTTAAAAAAAATATCGGAAGAATGAATTGCAAAATATGACCGTTATGATTATTTCATGGTTTAATTGACCTTTAATATTAATTATTATTATACAACTATGATTAATTGAGGTATATTACCGTTATTGAGTGATTGTTATCAATTATTTTTTTGAAGGTAGGTGTTTTTAAGTATCAAATTGATAAAATTATAGTACCTTTTAAAAATGTATTCTTGCATAAAATAAAAAAAATAAAAAGATTAATTACGATAAAAGATTTAAGTATAAAACAAATTTATTATGCCTAGTTTAAAATAAATATTTAAAACTAACTATGATAATTATTTTAGTTAAATAGGTTCAATGAGTTAAATTAGTCTATTATTAAAAAAAAGACTTAGATGACATGTTAATTATGAGAGAGTGATGATTCAAAAGTGTCAAATATATTTGGAGAAAAATAATGTTAATTGAGCGATATTTTTTCCCTAAATGAAACATAAATGATATTTTAAGGCAATTCTCTTAACCTGGTGACCATTTAGGGAATTGACTCGATTCTCTTTGCAAGAATCACTACCATAAGAAACTTCCCGAATCACATACACAGCTTTGAAGATTTTGTTCATAAAATTTCTCGTTGGCTTTTGCAAACGATACCTTATGTAGGTGAAAAACCTTTTTAGATCTGTTCAAATTTTTGCTTCATGAGGTTTTTGATTTTTTTTGTTATTTCGATTTTTTGATGAAGTTGATGTTTATTAGGGTTTTTTATGAGTGGCATTTATTTTAAGATTTTTGTGAAATTTCAAATAGTTAATTGGAAGGGTTATCGAGTGTTGGAAAATCGTAGAATACTAGTCAATTTTACTCTATTTATGGGATTAATAGTGTTGCATTAAGATAGAATTTAAAGTAAGTTAGGCTTTTATGATGTTTACTCTTTCTTCATTCTTAAAGTCAGTCCTTATGTTGTTCCTTGCGCCAGACCTGGTGTCTTCCCCAATAGTAAGGTCATTTTACCGCTTGCTCAGATTGTGGAATAAGAGGAGGTAACTAGATCTGCTATGAAGTGAAGATCAGTGTAGGAAAATTATGGAGAGGTGGGGATTCGATATCGGAACAAGGCTACAGTAGTAACTGAATTTTGGAAGAAGTAACTGACGTTAGAAAGGACACGACTTAGATTTAAGGGAAGCAATGGTGAGGTGGACGCCAAGTAGACTGAAGGTGTTAATAATAGTTGTTAGCGGAGAGAGCAGGGGAACTAATTGGAAAAGTCACGTTTCTTTCCTTCGGCTCTCTGTTCTCTTCTTATATTTTTCTTTTCTCTATTACTTATTCGCGTCTCACCTTCCTATTTCTCTTTACAGATTTTCTATGGAGGTTAAAGTTTTTAGTTGATACTTTTTTTCGTGTAATTGGACTTTCATATAATAAGTTGGTTGGTTATCTGTTGATTTTCAATTAAAATGTAAATTAATTTGTGATCCTCTTAAGGTCATAACAGTGGTATCCGACCTCAAACTGTGTGATGGCTGCGGGTACACGCTGGAAGTTACAAAAGATAAGCTAACAAAGCACGATGAATTGCTTAGCGGATCTGCTGAATTTCACAGGAGGAAGTAAAAAAAACCCAAACATCAGGCTCAAACTGGGACTTCAAGGCACAGTTGTTTTTTAAATTGCCAGAGATTGGGGAGAGGTGGATAGAGCTCAGAAGGGTTCCGAATGTTGGAGCAGGCTTTACTATCTATTCCGAATGTGGATAAACACAAAATAGCTCAGCCGAATGTAGTGACAATTCCCTAGGTGGGAGTTAAAACCTAGTTGCGCAGGTCAGGAACTGAAGAATGTGTGGATCCGGAAAGTATGATAGATTTTTTTTTAATAGTACAGAGGGGGTAATTGAAAAGGGTTAGAAATGGTTGTATTGTCTTGAACGATTTGCAGCGGAAGTGCTTGGTCTAAATCTATTGTATTAAGTGGAGGAAATACGAATTGGATTGACTTTAAGGAGGATTGATAAGTAGGTTTGGGGAAATTGCAGTTGTGTGAGTGGTGGAAGAGTTTTTAGGAGATTTGAGGATCTAAAATCCAAATGCTTATACGAAATCGGGCTTTAAATAGAAGAATCACTTCATCTAGGTTTTGTTTGGAGCACCTAAAAGAGGGAGATTCAAATTAGAGGTGAAAATGCTTCAAACCGAGGACCATTGAAAGGAAGGGAAGCAGTATAGAAGAAAAGATTAGAAGAATGAATGGGAAATTGCAATTGAAGCAGCACGAAGGGAAATAGAGTAGCAAAACTGATGTTGCCGACAGTTGTTGCAAGGAGTCGAAAAAATCTATAAATGGTTAATCAGAATGGCCTTATCCGCTAATCCTAAGTATACAGTTTAGGAAGCGAATCACTTGTGTTTCCGATGGGGTGGAGAGAAATTGGTCCGGGGGGACATATTGCAAGAACGCAGTTGATTATTTGACTGGTTTCGTTAAGGGTTTTAGAAAAGCAGGGGATCAATTCAGAATCTGGATGACAATGAAGGGACATTTACCATTGAAGGAGTTAGTTGAACAAAGAGGTACACAGTTTGTTGTTTAAATGCATTGACAGACATTCATATGGGAGAAAATAAATTCTAGTGGAAGGAAATGTAAAAAAAAGGACACTTGGCAATAATACTGATGTATTCGGGAAAGCACTAATTATTGCATCGAGAGCACATTAGCTGCATCGGGTACAAGCTCAGTCTTGTTCCATGTACGAGTAACAGTGGCGTTGGCAATTACGTAATGTGTAATTCTCATTGTGAGGGTTTTCGTGGAAATGCAGGCAAGGATTTATGTGAAAGATTTCTAATTATTTATTTGTGAGGTTGTGCTTTGGTGTTGGGAAATGACTTGAGAAGAAACATTTAATCAGACTATGTTCGATCATGAGCGAAAGGGGGAACTATAGGAAGGAAGGATAATAAAGTTTGGTGCTGGATTGCCAGGCTAGCAGGAGGAAGGACGTTGAATATGCTATATACTATATCAATGCGAAAAATGATTGAAGAAAGGTCAAGCTAAGTTGCTCATCTTTTATGATTAACATGATAAAAACAGTAAGGAGGAAGTCATTGAAGAGGACTGTAGGAAAGGGTGTAGATAATATGGGACATCTTCTGCGGGAACCAAATTTCTTTGCTATCAAAGAGATTTTGTGATCATGTGAACCTCAAACTAGGAGTTTGTTTTTGACCAGTCAGTTGAGACCCTACGGTATAATTCCCTCAAAGAATGAGTTGGTGAAGCAAGTAAAAGAGAGTTAGTAGTGGAATCATAAAGGATAGTGAATAACCTATTATATCACCGGCATTGTTAGTAAAGAGGATGGGTACCTGGAGGTTTCGGTGTCAAGTATAGGGGTAATGACTTGGACCATGAGGAAGTATCCCAATTACCCAATTGTTACGATTTGTTATATGAATGCATGGAGCGTCGATATTTTCTAAGGTGGATTTGAGACAGATGGGTATCGTCAAATTAGGATGAAGATGGAATAGTACACAAGGACTGGGATTTCTAATCACATGGGTATTATGAGTTACAGTAATGCCCTTCGGGACTACTAGAGGCCCCTCAACAACATGTAAAGACCGTAATCACCAGATTTTGGATCGTTTATCCGGAAGAAGTTGTCTTAGTATTTTTCGATATATAATAATATTATAGCAGAAAACAAGGCAGAACATGACCGCATCTGCAAATGGTGTTTAAATTTTGAGAGGAAGGTTGTTTGCAAGATATATCTAAAATGTTTTTTTTGGTCAAGCAAAGGGTAAAGTAGATTACAGTACCTAGGCCATTATTACTTAAGGAAGGGGTTTGACTATGATCCTCAAAGATTCAAGCTTATGGTGGATTGGAATAGGACCCAAGACTTTACGGGTTCTAAGGGAGTTCCGTGGTTTAATCGGATTATATCGAAAGGTATGTACAGGAATTATGGAACAATCAGCGGCCACTCAATGGATTTGTTAAAGAAAGACGCCTTCAAGTGGAATAGTGAGGCAGAAAATGCATTGAAAGTCTTAAGGAAAGCCATGAGACTACACGGTGTTGGTTCTTCTTGATTATTACTCAAGAAGTTATGTGGAAACTGAGGTGAGACATAGGGGGTATATTGGAGCTGTGCTTAGGCAACAGGGAAGCCAATTGCGGTTCTTTAGTAGTAAGTGTAGCTTCTAAAAACATCGAGGTATATCATTTAAGAAAAAGAGGATATGGCTGATTTAATGTGGTACAACAAGTGGAGGACATTATTTAAATTTAAACTTTATTGTTAAGACTGATCATCACAGTTTGAAATAATTGTTGAACAACGAGTGGGTGGAAACTTTTCGGCTATAAACAGGAAAGGTTGACAATAATTTTGGGTCTTGATTATGAGGTGCGTTACAAAAAAGGGCACCGGGCATAGAGTGGCTGATTGTTTATCTCAGGAGACAAGAGGGTTGATCTGCAGACGAGATTTCCGGTGAGTAGGATATTGATGGGTGTGAGTATTATCACGCCCATGGTGGATCAAGAAAAGTATGCACAACTATATAGTGAGGATTAGTTTGTTCAGAGTTATGAAAAAAACTGGTTATAGTAGACACATATGGTCCTAGTTTGTGGCATAATGGTAATGGTGTGTTGAGGCGAAAACGGGCAAGGTTTATGTGGGTTCTCAAAGGCCTCTTACGGCAGCAGTCTATTTTCCAATTTTAATGATAATCCTGGGTGGGCATTCAGGCAGTAGGTACTTCTTTTAAAGAGATTAAATCAACATTTATTTGACCTGAAATGAGGACTATGATGAGATGACTATGTGGCTCATGTTGAGGTGTGTCCATATCGTATCAAAGCCGGGACAATGCAGATATCCGGTTTTACTTCAACCTAGCCAATTCCGAATCAAGCTTCGATAGGTTAGCTGGATTTTATAGAGGGTTATTAACGTCTCCAAAATAAAAGTGGATCTTGGTGGGTGGTTGATCGTTTTACCAAGTACGCTCATTTTATACTATGGCTACACTTTATGTTGTGACGATAGTGGCTTAATTGTTTTGGAAAGCGAAATCCACAGGTCACATGGAAAACTCCCGAGGTATTGTATCTGATCGAAACAATGTATTTTTGAGTTAAATTCTTGCAAGAAAGTTTCGTTATTAGGACACAGTTGCAGTGTAGTTCGGCCGATCATTTCTCAGAAGTGATGGCCAAAACTAGCGGTCATCGATGTTTTGGAGAAACTATCTTCGTCGTGTGACTGTAGTAGACCCATTCAATGGAAGAAATTGGTGGTCTGCTGCAGAATGGTGGTAGAACACCAACTTCCATACGGTCTTGCCAATGACACTCTATTTGGAAGCGTGTATGGATATAATCCACTCAACTTTCGATCGGGCTATTCTGGGGAAAAAGAGTAAATGCAGCTAGAGGAGGTAGTGATTCATCGACAATAGTTTCTTCAGTAATTCTAAAGGAAATCTCGCTACTGCCCAAGTTTGGATTAAATTTTTGCGGATAAGAGAAGAATGAGCGTGAGTTTTGTGGTCGGCGGATTGGGTTTATTTTAAAATACAACCTTATAGACAAAATTTATTAGCTTTGAGAAGAAATTTAAACCTCTGCTTCTAATACTACGGTCCTGATTTAATACTTGAGAAGGTTGGGGTTGTCGGGGGACAAATTAGCTCACATATGCAGTTAGGATTCACCGGTCTTTTGATTGTATCGGTGTAAAAAGAATGTGGCGATTGAGTGGTAGTTTAGTACAGTCAGAGTTGCCTTATACTAATGATGCAGGGAAGTTCCTTGGTGAAAACAAGTGCTATTTTGCAGACGATAAATGGTCAAAACGTAACAAATTGGCAGTGGTGCGCGTACTAGTGCCAATGGTCTAATCTTCCACCTGAGGATGCACGTGGGGGATATGAATTTTGCGCAACTATGTTCCCAGTTTTTACTCTATTCCTGAGGTCAAGGATTCTTGGATGCGGTGGGAATGTTATGAGTGAAAGACAGTTGTAGGACACTTATGGAGAGGTAGGGACGATATCGTAAACAAGGCCTACAGTAGTAACGAATTCGAAAGAAGTAAATAACGTTGAAGAAAACGACTGAGAATTTAATGGGAAGCAAGGTGAGGATGATGCCACATAGAGGAATGGGTTATATCAAGTGGTTAGGGAGAGGAAGGGTAATAATTTTGGAAAAGTCACATTCTTTCCTTTCTGCTTTTGTTCTCTTCTTATCTTTTTCGTTTCTCGTACTTCTTTCTCGTTCCATGTTTCGTTTTCGTTCTTCATTTACAGATTTTCATTGAAACTTATGAAGTTCTAGTTGATAGTTAGTTACGTGTAATTGAGACTTCGATTCTCAATAAAGTTGGTTTGTTTTTGTGCTTCCAATTTCAAACTCGGAAATTGAATTTGTAGACTCCAGTATGGTCATAACAAGTTCATGCTATGTTTTGTGATTATTACAATTGTATAAGTTGTCTATGGTCTCTAACTGATCATATAATTGTGGTTTTATCTGATTTACTATGTACCTAGTTTCTTGAGGTTGTTCGTCTAGAGGGCCATGCTTTCTCTTAGTGAACATAACTTTATCGTGGGATATGTATCTGTTATAGGTTGATAGCTCTTCCTTGCTTGAGATTCACTGTGTTCTTTTTTAGGGTTTTGGGTTCTAATGCTCCTAATATAACAATGCAGCTATGTAGTGGAGTCGAAGAGAATGCCACAGGTACCTGTGCTCAGCTTGGTATTGCACATATTGATGAATCTTTTAATGAAGATGCTCCATTGCTTCCATCTGGTTTCTCTCTCATTCAACCGGAGCCTAAATATGTTAAGTGATGCGTATTTTGTATCTTACAACTTCAGTGTGTTACGAATTTTTCCTAAAGTATGAACTTCAAGATTTGTAGAGACAAACTTTTTCTGCCTTTTATCTTCTTTGAAATTTTAGATTATTAGGATCTGAAGGTGCAATTTGGTGTTTGAGAAGTCACCTGGAATTTGAATATTGTCATGGATATGTAGATTAGTTTCTTACATTAATCTTACAGTTTGGTACTGCTACTACTTAGGATGCGTGACTATCCTAGTGCTACTCAGACTTTAGATTTAGTTTCCAACTCTTAAAGTTAGAACTGGTGGAACACGACCAACCGGTGAAGTTGAAGGAAGCAGTTACAACCATCGTTGAGTCTTGACAATTGCATTTGTGTTTGCTTTTGAAAATCACTATCGAGAAAATGTAGCTACTATGGCTTGCTAATAAGTACGAAGCATTGTAGGATCTATTCAGAAAGTTGCTATGGCTACTGCACCATCTCAACTCTGCTATCATTTGACACCTAAATCCTTTGTGGCTCACCAGAAGCTATCACTTTGGCGAGATGGTTTTGCAGAAGCTATAAGTATGACTTCTAACTTCTGAGGTCTTTGCAGCAATAATTCATAGTTATTTGAGTTTTGTACCACCAATTAGCGACTGTTGATGTATGTAGATAAAATTTGTCGTGTGTGTAGCATAGTATAAAAGAAATGTTCTCCATACATATCAAAAATTGAGGCCACGCTGATTCATTTGTACCCTTTTATTAAAAATGCCGAGCGAATCATCCCTTAACTAACATCAACATGATGTACTCATGGAACCCTTTTAACATTTTCCCAGTTTCTCTACCTGGTTTTACTGATTTTATGTATTTAAGGAATCATACTTTTGGAGGATTTCTACAGGTGAATTCTCAAGCTGCCGAGTGATGCAGTTCTGAAAAAACTATGGCATCAAACTAATTCAATAATGTGCTTCTCCATCAAAATGAATGTAAGTTCGGGCATGTTGTTGTTGCAGGATGAATTGGAGGCAGAACTTGAAGAATTAGAGGAAGATAGCTACTTCACCACACTACAGTTCCCTGCGCTCCGTCTAGTTCCGCAGGGAAGCAACGTGCTTGGCTTGGCCCCCCAATTCCTAAGAAGCGTACAACTAAAGAAGATGAAGTTGTTGCATTGCAAGCAGAGATGGACCTTTGAGCTACTATGCCTATGACTTTTAACTAGTAATTTACTTATTAGTGAAATGCGAGCTGCTGTGTTTGAAAGGTTCCAACAAAAGACATGCAAACATTTTTTGATATGAATTGTTGGAGACTTTACTTCCATTTGTATATAGTGTATCTAGTAGTATTTACAATCATTTTTGTCCAGATTACTTTGATGAAAGTGCTAGTATGCAATTGTTATATCTTTATTGGTTTGTGATTGTATTTCTTTATCTGCAGGTATTATCACACGTAGCTTACATATAGAAACTGGTTGTACGCATGTACGAAAAAACTGAAAATGCATTCACATTTCTCCATATCTATGTGCTTTAATATATAGCGTTGTGTACATATTGGTGTTTCAGAAAACGGTGAATTCTATGGACATAAGAATTTGTGGTTAATTTTCATCATTGAAACTTTATAATACGCGTTAATGAAGATGCTTTCCTGATGAAGTGTAATGTACCCTCACCGTATGAGTAAGTAAGCAATAATAAAATTTTTGGGTAAATTTGGAAGCAAGTTTATAACATTCAGTTCTTTGTCATGATTTTAGTTAAAGGAGAGGATCCAGTTCGTCTAGAAAAGTTGATTGAGCTTCTGGATGTTGATCTGCAGTGGCGTATGCAGAAGGTATTGAATGGCAAGAGGCATAGATTCCAAATCTGTTTTGGTCTCCTTCACCCCATATTATACTATTCTACAAAAGTGAGTTTCAATAGGTGAACCTGTTGGAATTAATGCATCAATGTTTAGTCTTCCAAAATTGTCTTTTAGTTTTTCAAGAAGTCTTTTTAGAATTTCGTAGTACATGTATCTAGTAAATTGTGATATATGTATTTAGTTATTTGTGGAAGACTTTTTGTTTTCTATTTTGAGTAGTATAATAGTGATGTAGTTGATGATTGTAATCATCTCAAGTGGCCTTAAGTATCTCTATAAATAACGTGAGCATTTTCTAAAGATATTATTTTTCTTCCATATTTCCTACAAATGGTAATAAGATCGTTTTGCATTCTTAATCTGGGTGTTGGTGAAGAAAACAGATTGGGCATCCCAAAAACACATGAAGGATGTCTGATTAACTTCGTTGTTCTTACTCTGCTACATTTTTATGGAACTAAGTTTGAAATACTGGAAGAGTAAGACATGAGAACACATTTGAAATTTGAAGGTTTGGTGGACTATGTTGAAAATGTCTTTGAGAGCCCAGCGAAACGTTATGTGACTCACCAGCATCATAGATGAAAAATCTTGAGGCTAATTTCGTCAAGATGCAAAAGCCTTAAGAAAAATCTCAAATGGAGTCTCGATGCATTTTGGCAAAAATTCTACTTGTTGAGACTGCAAAGGAAGCTTTGGATTTTTTGGTAAACTGAGGTGTCTGGTGACGTAAAAGGTACGCACTATAAATCTATCATACTCTTAGAGTGATAGTTTCAAATTTAAAGATGATAGAGTCAGACAATTGATGAAGTATTGCCCAAGAGTCTGAATATTGTTATGAAATTAGAAATCATAGTGGATACCTTTCTGACCCACAAGTTGTGGGGAAAGATTCTAATTCGTGTCAACAAAAGTAATGAGTCATTCTTGCTATCACTGAGGAGACGAAAGATCTTTCTAATCGTTCCATCAAACAGAGCTAGTTAGATCACTTTTCGTGCACACGAAAGTCGTAAATTTTTTCGTAAGATTCACCCAACGAGACGAGGCTTGCCAGTCTAAAATAAATGAGAATTCTCAAATTTCTCAAAAAATCATCAAAGAAAATCAAAAGCCAAAAAAGAAAGGATCATGATGGTTTCTTCCAAGAGGTTGCCTAAAACAGTGAGAAAAACGCTAAGTTTTTTTTAAAATGTGCAAAAAGAACTAATCATCAAGGCAAAAACGTTTAGCACAAAGCAAGCCCCAATGTAACTTTTGTAAAATTGTTGGCCATTTTTGTGAAAAAGGATTGGTTTGGCACAAGAAACGGGAGGCAAGCAAATTTTTTGTGAAAAGCATGAGGAAGAAAGGAAGAAAATTCTTTTTTCTTCTAAATCTAATACTTCAACAAAAGCAATTAATGTAATGTTGATATGGGTTGTGTACTAATCACATGACTGGAGATGAAAAGGCTTTTCCTCTCATTAATAATAGTCATCACTACTATAGTGAGATGAGAGTGGGAGCCTTAGTTGATGCGAAAGTAAGGGTATTATTTCGATCAACATGAAATTATGCGGTAAGCAAATTCATTATGTTCTTTATGTCCTGACTTGTAATAAATTTTCTTATTGTTGGTCAACTCCATGGAATTGTTTATTCTCTTGTGTTTAGAGATAATTATTGCAATATTTATGATAAAATTGAGCCAATCAACAGCATTGTTGAAGTAAAATGATAAAAAAAACTTCCCTTTGCAATTTTCATTACAATGCATTAAAAATGAACTTGTAGATGATTCTTGCTTGTGGAAACCAAAGATTGATGTCACTTGAATTTTTTTGGTTTAAAGGCGTTCTTAGTCACAAGGCAAAGGACATCGTGCAAGGCTTCGCGATACATACTGATGTGTATAACATTTGTGAAAGGTTGTATATTGGGAAGAAACACAAGAAGTCTTTCCAAAAGGGTGTCCTTGGAGAGCAATTGTTTTTCTGGAACTAAGTCATACCGACATTTGTTGGACCAAGAATACTCCATCTCTTTGAAGTCAAATGTATTTTAAAATCGTTATTGATGATTTCTCAATATGACTTGGTTTATTTCTTCAAGAAAAGTCAGAAGCATTTGGCTACATTCAGAATTTTAAAGACCCTTGTTTAAAGAAAAGGTTGGCCAGCATCAAAAACGAAAACATTCAGCCAGTCGAACGATAGGTGAGTATCACAAGTCAAATTTTTAAGAATATTGCAAAATGAAGGCATTCAGAAGCAACTTACATCGGGTATAGTCCTCAAACAAATGGTGTATCTGAAAGAAAGAAATAAAACAATTATGAAATGACAGAACTATGCTGAATGAAAAAGGCTCCAAAACTATATTTGGTGCAGAGAAGTGTCATACGCAGTTCACATCCTAACCGTGTCCAGCAAAGGCACAAATGACAACAACCATTGAACTTCAGTGGACTTACAACCTCTTTAAGTCAGTTTCAAATTTTGGGTTAAATTTGTTATGCTCCTTTACCTTCAGAAAAAAAGAACAAATTGGTATGAAAAAGTCAAAAATGTGGTCTTTCTTGTTATAGTGATTTAGCAAAAATGATATAGGCTTTCTTGATGTCAAAACTAACAAACTTGTTGTTCAGTATACATAAATCATTTTGATGAAAAAAAACAACATGGAATTGTGAGGATAACAAAGATAGAGACTACTGGCTATCATATCTTCAAATCAAGAACGGAATGAAAAGATTAAGATTCTCAAGGGAGAATCTCAATTCAGTAGAGAGAACCTCTCCAAAAGAGGAACACAAATGTTGAGTGACATTTATGCAAGAAAATGTAATTTTCACCCGGTGTTGAGTCATGAAACTTATGAGAAAGCAATAAATCATGATGTATGGGAAGAAAGCCATG
The DNA here is from genome assembly GCA_027704765.1 of Solanum habrochaites. NCBI lineage: Eukaryota > Viridiplantae > Streptophyta > Magnoliopsida > Solanales > Solanaceae > Solanum > Solanum habrochaites. Next base: position 33,360 of record JAKWJA010001189.1, read on the forward strand.
GAAGAAGAAATTCTAATGATAAAAAAAATACTTGGGAGCTTGTGGCTATTCGCTAGCTAAGAGAAGTTGTAAGGCTAAATGGGATGTATAAAATCAAACTCAATTATGAAGGAGATATTCAAAAGGCACAAAGAAGGTTCGTTGCTAGAACCTTCACGCAAAAATCAGGTATTGTGTTTTTATGAACTTCTCTATTCGGTTGTCGCTTGAGACAAGAGAGAACTGTAATTATTTTGGTTGTTGCACAAAGAAATGGAATATATTTCAACTTTAATGTTAAATCAGCATGTCTGAATGGAAAACTTGATGAAGAGATTATGTTGAGCAACCCTCAAGGATTTTTTTGTTAATTGGGAGAAGAAAAGGTGTGATAAGACTAAAAAATCTCTTTAACACTGGCTGAAACAAGCTCCAAGAGCCTGGTAACAATGAAATTGATACATACTTTTTGAAAATTATTTTCAGAGAAGTAAAGTGAATCCATTTTTATGTGAAAAATAAACATGGCAGCATTATCATTGTTTATGTGTCTATGGGGATATTTATAACTCTTTACAACATGAATTGATGTAGGAGATTATTGCAAAATTTCAAATATGATGGCCAGCTTATGAAATTGATATTATCTTGGCTTGCGACATTATTTCTTGGATTCGAAGTTTCTATTGAAAGAAGGAATTTTTATTTCATCGAAGAAAGTATACTAAAGTAAGTCTCAAAAATTTAATGATTTGCTTATAAGTCTGTGCCCATAACCATTAGGCGCAAATGAGAAGTTTAGAAAAAAGAATTGATGGAGAATATAAAATTAATATCGTCACTTTTTAGGAGTTTGATTTGAAGTTTGGCTATAATATCTATACTTAAACAATACCAAATCTTATGTTTGCGGGGGTCTAGTTTATTATCCATATATTATCCAATTCATCGCCACAGAACCAAGCCAAGTGCTTTTGGAGTCTGGCATGGTTGTTCAACGCTACTTGGCAAGAAACGGATTATGGGATAATGTACAAATTTGTGTTAAATTTGACTTAATTGTTATTCTGATAGTTCTTGGGCTGAAGTATAGAGACTGAAGAGTACTTCCTGGTTATTCTTTCTTATTTGGCATCAAGCATTTGTTCTTGTTATCAAAAAAAGCAAGTATTGTTTTCAATCCACTGCCGAAGCCGAATATGTTTCAGCATCCCTAAGGCTACTTCTCAAGCTATTTGGTTAGGAGAATATTCAAGACATGGGTGAAAACAAAAAAAGGACTGTGTGCATTGGTGATAACAACTTCAGCATTGCAATGCCAGGATCCAGTCAGCCATGGAAAGATCAAACATATGTCCATCAGAAATCATTTAATCCGAGAAGCAACAAGAGAAAAGGCGAATTTCACAAGTTGTCATATTGTAAAGACAGGGAACAACTTGCTGACATCTTAAAAACGCAACACTTCTAGAGAAAAATTTTGGCTAACTTCGAGAACTCATTGGAGTTATTCAAGGCAATGCTTAGGGGGAGTGTTGGAATAATGCCATCAATGTTTAGTCTTCCAAAATTGTCTCTTAGTTTTTCAAGAAGTCCTTTTTAAATTCCGTATTAACAATGTATCTAGTAATTGTGATACATGTAATTTAGTTATTTGTGGCCAAAGACTTTTGTTTCTATTTTGAGTAGTAGAAATAGTGATTTAGTGCTGATTGTAAGCATACAAAGTGGTCTTAAGTAGCGCTATAATCACTTGAGATTTTCTAAAGATCTTATTTTGCCTTCCATATTTCCTAGAGAACCAGGCTGAACGTCACCATGCCTGCCTGGCAAGAATAAGGGTAATTTATGAATCAGTCTAGTCCATGTATTTACTACTGACCAAGGTTCGAACACCCCCTTATATCTATCTTTTTGCTATCATGTGCCCGTCTTTGTTCAGATGATGTGATTTCTCATTTGTTCCTCCCATTCTCCATGTGCTTGCCCTGCTCCTTCTTCTATTGATTTCTTGCCGCCGTTCCATGATCCTTCGTCCATTTATTTCAGGTAATACTTCCTTTAGTTTTTTTCTTATGTGTATTGAATTTGTCTGACATTAGTTAAACTTATTCCCCCTTACTTCAATGTATTGATGTTTTTAAGATTTGATGTTTCTTGACCCTTTTACCAATTTCAACTTAAGTCCTAAAAAAACTTTATCTGTATGAATTAAGCGAATCACACATAATCTTAATTACTACTTCACTGATTAGAGTTGAACGACAACTTAAGTTTCTGGATGCTTTACGACTTAAGTTAGTGTTATGCTCAAAGTGCCACATCACAACAACAAAATACGTATGCTTAGAACAAAGCTTCTCTGTGAGCTATTGAAGTTAGGAAGTATCTTAAATTTCATCGCAATTATGACCTTTGTTGCAACAATTTAATAAGATTTTTCCTTTTTGTCCTTTCCATGTACAATAACTTATGTAGTGTAGCAAAATAATATGTTCTGTTAATATTGAATCCTTTTGATGTACCTCCTCAATCAGAAAACTCTGCCTCCAGACTCAACAAAGTCCTATCATTCGTCCACCATACATGACATCATTTAATATTTATTTTATAGTTTCATATCCAATTTTTTCTTAACAAATTTCACTGAAAACCAATGTTTAACAAACTTCATCTTAATTCTTGCGTTCCTCTACAAAACACATGATTCATGCTTACTATTAAAACCTTAACTTTTGCATTATCAAAATCACTTATGCATATGCCTAAGATAGTAACCCTATTTCACAGGAGATTTCCCACAACTCAATTATAGAAACAACAATGATATTGAATAGCCTGTAGGGTCTCAACACCCTTTTCATAATAAACACCTTAGAAGGATCGGTTCAAGTGCCGACTGAAGCAGTATATACATACTATCCGTCTACAAGTTTCAGAGATAGCCCCAGAAATGGTCCAGGTACCTTAACTTTAGAACATATTAATGGCAGTTTAATTTTTTTGATATAATTTGTAGCACGTAGTCAAAGAAATTAATGAGGAACCATCAAAGTCTGAAATTTTTATTACAACTCTTACAAAGACAAGAAAGGAAATTTAGGCCGATACTTAGGTTGCAATAGTATGTTTTTTAATGAGGATTAGTAGTAAATTTAATTAAGACTTATAATTTATATATAGTGGGGATGTGTCTTGGTTGAATGTTATCAAGTATGTCTACTTCTTGTTCTTCTTCTTGTGCAAGTACAAGCAGACATAAAATATATTTTCTTTTGATTCTTAATCGAAGTTGTTAGACTATTTGCGTGAGAATATGCTATTTATTCATTTTTTTATCAACTTTCTATGAATTCCAGCTCACATTGCTTCTAGAACAATGAATAGCCTAGCTCTGTTTAGTCCAACATAGTAAGAACATGCACGAAAGGTCAGTTGCTACAACATAGTAAAGGATCTGATGGTCGACAATTTTTGAATTAGATAGGAATATAAAACAACTATTGGCCAACTGGAAGTTCCCTGTTGTCTTTTGCCAACAAAGAGTTAAATGTATTCGGATGAATTTCCATGACAAAAGGTTGGTTTAATTTTCCATGTATTACTTTCTACATCATTTACCAGTGTCATAAACATGCAGTGATAACTCAATTCTTGTCATGTCTGTGAATGAAATTTGTTTGGAAAAGTTTGCTAAGATCTACAGGTTCATTTATTCCCATAATTTTTTTGTACTTTACTTTCTTTCTTCGGACCTTGTGGTCAACGAAGCAGGCGCAGGCCCTAAAATCGAATAATGAGGCTTTTATTTATTTTCATTAGTTTATCTATATGATGATTTATCTAATGGTGTAGTGAATGAAAGGGCTTCTCTGGTTTGTGGCAAAATCCTTTCATCAGGTCACATATTTGCATCATAAGAGAATCATGGCTACCCAGGGTGTAAATATAACCACCAGGTAAGATCAACTACTTTTAAATCTGTGAGCTCATTTTTAGTCAGTGTTAGAATCAAGCTTAGGAAGTCTATTGGATAGGAAACTTATTGTAGAGACTCAGAATTGGATTTAAGTTTTAGTGGTCTATTGTTAGAAGATGTATGTATTTTGAATCTTAGACTAGTTTATTGTTAAAATAATATGATGCTGTGTTCCGGTTCTTGATTTCCTTTTAATTTAAAAATAGAATTAGCATTCATTTTTCTAGGATAAATCAAGCAGAGTACAATGCATTGACTTGAATTTCTTTTCTAGTGGATGCTTGCTTATCTTCTTATGGTATCGATAGGAATTTATATCACACGATAAGTGCGTGTTAATTCGCTTAATAATCGTATTTTTCTTTCTTTCCCCCGGAATAGGAAAAATTGATATGATGTGTTTTTCTTTCATAGTTAATTAAATGTCTAATTTTAGCATATTTTGTGTTAAGGACCTAAAGTAATTAAGTCTATGGAAACTCATTTTTATTGTTGTACTTGTTCCTTTAAAAAAACATCCAGTAAATACTCCTCCAGCATGACGGATGAACTCAAAGGCGGGTAAGTGATTACCTTCTCAACCAATTTAATTGATTCATTTAATAAGGATACAAAACCTCTATAACTGAGTCATCTTAAGATTCTGATTTTTTTACTATCTTGAAAATTTGAAAATTCAGTTTATACTTTGTTTTAGTCGCTCATTGTTCCCATTCAGCTTCTATACCTAGAATAGTTTATATTTTTAGTTGTATGAGTGTTGTATTATTTTGGATGAGGACTCTACTAATTTTGGGTTGTAGTTGTGTACTTCTCCCCCCCCCCCAATTGGTTTACTGCTTTGAAATGTGATGATTGTTGTGAGAGATGATTTTAGCTTTCATTACTTAAAATGATTCTCATAGCAAAAAGTGTCCCTCTTAGATTTCGTGGAAGGTTAAAGACTTTGTTGTATTTTTGTGACTGAGTTTGTTTTCATTTGTTGTAGTTAAGCTTTTACTGGTGTTGCAATAAAGTTATTTAGATTTTTGATGCTTTTGCTTTGTTTTGTTTTTGCAATGGGGCAACTTCCTTTCCAGTATATTTTGGCCCTGCTTGAGTATAAACAGCTACAACTGTTATGTAATATGGTCATGAAATGTGGAATGAGTTATACGGGTTATACCATAGAGCGGTCGGGGCATTGAGTATGTGTAAACTATAAAGTTGTACATGCATCTATATATAGTGTGACTAATTTATGTGCACTTCCACAACTTTATCTTTACTTTTTTATGAATTTGTTTAGAGTACTGTGAAAGCATGTAAATACATGATGTTATTTTTGTTTATTTCACTAACTTATAATTTTATTTTGAATGTTAGGAAAAATGACGGCAATTGAATTGAATTGTACCAGAAGTAAACCAATCTATTGTATACATGAAAGTTTTCTATGTTGTAATTAGTTTGAATACCTTTGGTTTTTGTGTAATTTATTGATAGTAGATATCTTTACAGCATTACTTTATAATATTTACTTACTGGTTGTACAAGACAAGTTTCTCGAAGTTTTTTTTCAAATCTTAGCTGTGATTTAATTAGTTAGTAATTTTTGCTTATTCACTTGTATATTTTTTTTTTTTTGTAATTTTTTGTTAAATGTGATTATATTAGTGAATTTGCATTCAAAGTAGGTTTAGACGTTCCAATGGGGTAAAGTTCATATGTGTTGCTCTATATGCGATATAAAGTTACACTTTATAAGTGTTGCTCTAGATGGTATATAAATGGTAACACTTTAGAAGTGTGACTACTAACATTGCAAAGGCAACACTTTTAAGTGTAATAAAATAAAAAATAAGTGTCGCTAATGCATCACAACAAAGCCTTCCCTTATACCTCTTTGGCTACGCTTTATAAGTGTAGCCAAAGATGGCAACATTTAAAAAGTGTTGCCTAATGTCAAAGGTTACGCTTCTTTAGGACACCCCCTGAAAAGTGTTGCTTCATCTCTTCCAACTCCTACGAGTTGGTCACAGTAGTCCCTTAGATGTGCTAAGGGATTCCCTGTTCCTCCAAAATTGTCAAACTTTGGCATGTTGAACCCTTCTGGGATGTGCAGATTCGGATGAATGCATAAGTCCTCATACTTCATACCGGCGACGTCGGGAATTCACTAAAGTTCCTTCATTAATTTTTGTATATCTTCTTTTATATCCACCTTAGAATCTTATTCTTTCAACCTCCACTCTCTTTCCTGCTCCTCATAATGGTCGAGCTCAGAACCATTCACGTCATGCTCATTTGGAACTAGAATTGGGAATATGGTGTTTCTGGGTAGTGGTAGAGCGACGGAAGAACTTGAGGTATTTTGAGTTGTTTGGTAGTTTTGGGGGTACGTGTGAGGTTTAGTATGTTGATTTTGGTGATGGAGGAATGTTTGACGATGGAATGCGTTTTGTTTTTTTGGAGGTGGGGCAGTTTGGTGATTGGCATTTTGAGAGGGAGGCGGTATTTCAGGATTGGAGTTTTGTAGAGGTGGTGGAGTCTGGTAGGATTATGAGGCATACTGAGGATTTTATGTGGTTAAATCTATGACTGAGAGATTTTAAGCACAAGTATAGGTGGTTCTAAGCCCTGCTGCTCCACGTTGAAGAAGAGTACAACGGAGGCCCCTTTCCATCTGTCGCAACGTTATCAAGTAAACCAGGTGGAGGCCAGGATCCTTCTCCTTTGCATTTTCCACTCTTCATCTTCAGCGTCTACGCATTAATGCAATACAAGTTCCATTCATTCTGATCCGCTATGGGGGTTGCGCAACCACACATCAGTAAGATTGATCTCTTCATTGTTGTCTCCCCCCATTACTTTACTTGATTTTCCCAATATCTCAGTTTGGTCGGGAAGGAATATACAACACCAAACCAACCTTAGATCTAGTGAGTAGGGTGATCAGTCAGTGTTCACACAAACTAGTTTTATAAGTACCTATGAGGAAATAACTCAAAGGCAAATTTGTTAGTTGTTGAGTTCGGAAATACTTTAACATAAAAATCACCACATAGATAGGAATGGTAAAACAAAAATTTGCTTTGTTTTGAGGACATTGCCGAACGCAGGAGTTAAAGGGAGAACTTATTTTAACATTTGCTCATTTTACTCTGGAATAAACTCAGGAAGGATAAATTACGTTGATCTAAGGTTTTCCGCCCCTATTCAATATTTTTGTGGATATTGTTAAACTGTGACTTTCTTGTCTCCTTCTACCAGACGTCCTTCAAGATAAGGTTTGTGGGCAATCGCGTCCTCATAATTTTCTTCAATGCTCTCCAATTCGAGGCGCTCAGGAGGAAACAATATGTTAAATAGGCGCTTCCCGCGCTGCCTCCATATGTCGATTATCTCCTTTTCGATTGGTTTAATCTGGATATTCTTGCCCTTTTACATGCTTGATTTACCTTTCCTGAGATGGATAGACTTAAGATTCAGAATTTTTGTCTCATTTTATAATGTGACTTGTCCTATATTTTTTTCAGAATTTATTGGAAAGGAGTTGGTTAAACGCTGCCCTCATTCCAAAAATAATATATCAATAAACAATTGAATCAAAATTCGCGTCCTACCATGCTTGTGTGACCCTTTTTTATGTCAAGGTGAGCTACGAATTGAAGGATTATAATCATTTTAAACAAAACCAATTTCTTATCCCATATATTTAATTAATACATTTAAAATAAAATGTCGATCAACATAAACATTGGAAATTATTCAAAAAAGAACAATTACAAACAAAGTACAATAAAGTAGATCCCACACAGGGGAATGAGAATAAACTTCACAAGCTGGATCTGAATCCTTTCGCCATTGTGGTCCTCTTGGCGATGCTGACTCTTCCCAACATAACATATTTGTTTTTCCATAGGTGGCTCTCTCGCCAATCGCCCCTTCTGGATGTTTGAACTCTCTAACCAACTTATCTGTGTGTTCCATACTAATCATCTAAACTCTGACAATACGATTGGCTGGCCCTCCTTCGACTCTGTTTCATTGACTACAATTTTTTGGCATCTTCTGAATGTCGGAGTTGATCTCTAATTAATTCTTATTGCACTTTGTCTTGAGTGAATGAAGTTCGGACTTGAGTTTTGGCTCCACACGCAATAATATTTGAAGGAACGTTCGGACCCAGACTCAATAGTTCCACCTCCAGCGAGGATCTTTTTTCAACCATTCATTGTACTCTCTAGAACACGTCTATATGACACCTGTTTGGTACATACAAGGCTTCACCCAATACTCCTTTGAGGCTCCACAGTCTAGTAATGTCTTCAGCTAAAGGCGACTTATGCGACTCGTCTATTTTTTTGTGGTCAGTTTTGCAAATTTCCTCATGTCAGCGATTTGGGGGAAAGCCCGTGTTTCCTCTCCTAGTTCCTTGGCTCGCTCAGGAGCATACGATCTAGTGCCTCTTAACCGAATAAATACCAAGTAAGGAACCTTTTCGGTTCAAACTATCATGTTTTTTTTATCACCACCAGACTGTCTATCGACCACTGTACATCCTCTTCCTTTTACTCTCAAAGTCTCGGATACCAAAAAGTTTCTTCTCCAGTAGTGTTGCAACGATTGAGGTACAACCACCAGTCATGACCATGTAGCTCGTTTGACTGCCTAGGAGATCTGGTTATTTCGAATTATGAGTCTTGATAAGATGTCGCATCCTCCACCACGAAGTCTCAGTTTACAACCCTTGGGAAAGAAACGTTTTCCTTCCTCTTTGACATTTTATCACAATCTCTTAAAAAAAAAAAAAAGATTGTCAGGCCACTCCATGAAGATGATGATGAACCATTACTACATTGGATGAATTGTATTTTGGGCCCTTTGAGAAAACCATCATTCAAATTAAGGCATATTGTCAAATTCAAGGGGGGGATGCGTCTCCTTTCCCCATTTTTTCTTTTGATACGAACTCCTCTTTGAATTTATGTAAGCCCTGACTAGTGACATTTTTTTTCTTTTATTTTCTTTCTCGAAATCCCATATTTTTGGGTCTCACATTTAGAGACTACTGTATATCTAACTGACTTTTTCTCTTGTTCACATGTGACCTTTCATACTTTAAGGCTATCTTAATGGTTTGGGGGGGTCATTTCCACTTCCCAAAATCGAAGACAATATTTTTCACTTAATACAATATTTTACCATTGTGTCGATTAGACTAGGTCAGCCTTCAAATCCCATAGATTTCCAATAGTGACGGGATATCGCCTGTAGGTTCTGAACTATCATTTTGGTCTCATTAATTCATTACTTTCCACCATACTTTGAGAAGGTCTGGGGACAGTACCCCTTCTGTTTTTTAAAAGGCTCGTGTTTTCGGATCCTCCTACAGAATAGTAAACAAGATTAAGTTCAACCTCAAACCCTACAGACAATAAATTATTTCAAAAACACATGTACATCCTTCAATTAACACGTAAGCATTATTGTCTATTTGTTGACAAATAGGCCAAGTAGACACAAGGTGGGCTTCCTTGGGTGTTGGGTCATCTTAGTTCAAATGCTCATAAATTTGGATTTTTGGCTCTGATTTACGCTAGTTGACTAGGAGTGAATTTTGAAAAGATCGGGGACCCAAACGGACAATATGGGTTGGAAGTTGCGACAATCATTGGAAGCATGACGAACCAATAAATTGTCGATAATTTCAGAAAAAGGTTGAAGCATAGAAAACCCAGGTTGTTGTTCTGCAAGACATTTTTAATATACTATCAATTAAATCAGAATATGCCATGATAACATGTCCTTTAAATGTAATTTAAATTTCAAAACACATTACTCATTATAAGCATTTAAATGATTGCAAATTAGTAAAAATAATCAAATCCTTTTTGTTTAGAAACCTAATTAATATTAATCTCCCTAGCGGAGCCACCATCCAATTTCATTTTTCAAAACGAAAAATATATACACAAATGATTAAAGTTTTTCGCAAAAATCAATTAATTTCAATGATTTAAGGGAAAATCAATTTTCGAATAATAAGCCCGCCACTTGACTTTTCATAAAAATCACAAGAACTTACAATTATTTTACAAAAAGATTGTAAAAAAAAGATAATAACTAAATGAAAAAAGGTTCGATTTCAAATGACATTCCTAAGAAGGTGTTAGGCCCTCGAATACCGATAACGTGGGGCGCTTGACCGGTGATTTGACCAACCCTTTTAAAAAAACAATTCATTTTTTTTTTTTTACTAAGTTAAAAATTTAAATTGTATTAGTTTACTTACACATTCTCTATAATAGCTAATATATAGATATATTATATATCTATATATATAGTTTTAAATTTCTAAATTAATCAACACAATACTTGTTATCGTCCAAGAACGATTGTTTTCGTTTAAGATATTTTTTTTCCAAAAATCAGAAAGGAAGAAATGTCAAATTTGGGCTTTTGGCCCAAATTCGGTTCTGCTTCTGCCATTTTAATGGCCTTTGGCCATTTTTCCTTCAAAATCCATAGTCTATAAATATACACGGATTTGTACATCGTCTTATACGGATTTGTATTTATTTTTTTTTTTGTATATTGGTTGTATTACTCGATTGTTTTCTGCCAAATTTCCTTTCGTAAGCAGCCTGTACTAATTCTGGACGGTATGGTCATATTTTATGACTGTATATCTGTGTATACAACAACATTATCAGCCCCTTTTTGAGATTTTGGAGACCTGCAAATTAATCCCAATCACTATTTGGTTGGCTTTCAATTCCAAGCTTCAACCGCCATTCGTTAGTTTTAGGTCTGGATGACTCAAGGATAATGGCTTAATCCTTTGGGGCTCAAACAAAAGATGCAAGGACGAAGAGGGACTCCCAAATGGACTCGAGAGGAGTCATGCATATAAAGGAAGAAACGGATGCATAGTGATGGAAAAAGCCTTTAAAAAAATCAAAACATACAGCCAAAACCGTAAGAAAAAGAAAATAATGGCCAGGATGCATGTATTTGCTTTTGCTGTACCTATGTTGGGCCAACAGAACCATACTTATTCATCAAGTTGAACTAAAAAAAAACAAAACTCCATTTAACAAAGGAATGGGGAAGAGGGAGGCAGTAAAGCATTAAGGAGACTAAAACTATCAATTATAGAAACAACAATAAACAACTATAAATCTGTATTCAAAATATGACCATTGTATTTAAACACACTAACACAAGTCATTTGTGAAAAAAGAACCCCACGTGTTTTTAAAAAATACAGGATCAAAACCCTTACATTTCCTAGCCAAGAACAATATTATTGAATTATGCTAAGTAATAAAAGTGATAAAAGCAATCCGCCTTCGAAGAATAGCCCGACATGTAGCTTTTTTCTCTAACCATAAAAAACTTACAAGCTAGGTAGTAAAACTTATCCTTTAACAAGATGCAATTTCACTAACACTTCAACAACGACAACATTAGGATGGAACTTCAAATGATTTTGAACGCATTACTGTAAACCAAAATAAGGATTTGGAAACCTCAACAAGAAAATCAGGCAATTCCAAGCAACCGCTCGCTTGCAAATTAAGGAAGCAATTTCGAACATCAAGGGCGAAAAGAAGTATTTTTCCACACGATACAGGCAGGACATGAACACATACAGAGGGTTTGAATACTAACCAACAAGCATATTTTGCACGACTATAAATCTGTCTCAGGTTAGACATTAGGGAAAAGAAAAATGATATCATTTAGTACACACAAACACTTTTGAGTCTTATCTTTTCCTGAACATGTCTTCATCATTTCGAATGAATTGAAGTTGATTGAGAATTTTGAACCATCACTCACACTCCAATTTTTTCTCCTTGAATCTAGAATCTTGGTGATCTCTAGTGTGGCTAGATAAAGTTACCACCGCTGCTTACTTTTCCTAAGGTAAACCCACTTCCCTTAGTTGATTGTGTCAACTTCTCTCTCATCTCTCCCTAGGCCTTTTATTTAGTGTTCCAACCATTAGCGTTGCAACTTTCAATAGTCAATTGTGATAATTTCACTAGAGAGAAGTTTGTCTTGCACTGTTATGTCTCTGTCTATATGACAAGATGTTGTATATCTCTCACTGCCCTACCTATTAATGCTTTACTATCACAATGAATGCAAATAGGTCCCATAGTTTGGGATAGAGTTGAATATCCTCTATGAAATTCCGGAGCCATTAATCTTCTTTACCAGTCTTATCTAAAGCAATAAATTCAAATTCAATTGTGGAGAAAGCATACATGTCTGTTTTGAAGGTTTTCAAGAGATTATTCCTCCGCCAAGTGGGTAATCACATACCCACTGTTTGAAGTTTCTTACTTCCATTTTTACTCTGTATCTAATATTCATCACTAATTCCTTCTATCAGAACATGATACTTATTATAATACAAAGCATAGTGTTGTGTATGTTTCAAATTTCCCAAACATATTTCATTGCCATCTAGTGAGTTAGATTCAAATTACTAGTAAATCAACTCAGTTTACTAATATCATATGCTATATCTGGTCGCATACAATTTATTGTATACATCAAACTTCCCAACCTCTGGCCTAATTCCCATTGGAAGTCAACTTCACCTTATTCTTTGAAATGTAAAACTTAACTCATTGGGAGTTTTGACAAACATTTAAAAGCAAGTACTTGAATTATCTTACTCTTTCAAATAACGGGTCAATAATGCTAGTTATTCCCTGAGGAGGTCCTCAGAATCCTAAATCTCTAATATCCAAATCAATACTTTTAAGCGTCCTTCATATCGCACTTGTTGTAACACATTGCACTTAGTAATATTTAATATCATTGATTCTTTACCCATTATTCAATTCATCAACATACTGCAAACAATACTTCATGTTCCAGAATATTTTTAATGTAAACACAATTTTTCCATTCGGTAATCTTTAATTCATTTGCCAACTTTTTTGTCAATTTGAGCAATTGCCAGTTTTTGGGTGCATGCTTTTACTCTACTCCATAATAGACTTTTACACGTACTGCCACTTTCTCTTTTTTAACCATAACCATAAACCTTTCCTTTTGTTCCATGTGAATTCCTCCTCTACACTCTCCCTTTATGAAGGTTTGTCCTTTCCACCATTTGTCGATTTAAGATCATGCACTACTACCCCTAACTAATGCACTACAGCTATGTGTTGTATCCTAATTGATGTATTCTTTCTTGTTTTACGGGAAAGACCTATGCATCTAAGTATGCAGACCTCGCCTTTTTCCTGTATCCTTTGTTCAAGTACCTATGTTCAAGACCTTCCTTTTTGTTTGTATCTCTTTATTACAAGTCTATACTAGATTTATCAATACTTCCATCGACTTTCAATTTTTCTTTTTACAAATTCCCTTTGATCCTAACATTTCTTTTTGGAGAAAGATCAGGCAGCAGCCATTCCTCATGTATGGTTACTTAACAGTGATTCGATCTCACTACTGCCTACATGACCTTGACTGACTTGCTTCTTCAATAAATTACCCTAGACTAAACATAGTCCCTCTTTTTTTATGTGTTCAGGACCATGTCCAATAAAAGATACCAATAAAATCCTTGGGTGGCCAAAAGGGTTTCCTCCTTCCTTTCCTCCGTAAGGTTCATCCATAGAGGTGAGTCCTGTTCTCCTCAATAAGAACCTCCTTTTCTGGTTGTTTCACCCTTTCCTCATTCTATAATTTGGCATGGAATATACTACCATTGGTGATTACTAACACTCCACACTAGGATCCTCATTAGGCTATGTATTTCCGTTGATATTTTCCGTGGTTTTCCTTAGTTTTTTTTTTTTTTTTTTGTTCACTGTCGAATCACCTTAGTTTTATATACGCTAAATGCGTTTTTAAAAAGAACTCAAAGCGTTATCATAACTCTACTCCAATATCGTATTCAACATGAATTTTCATGATTACCATTTTGTGAAACCAAACCAATATGCCTTAATGCCTTATTGTTTACAATCCTATCCATAAATAACATATCCACTGTTGTTTTGGTCTAATTTCCACCCTCTTGGGTACAGAACCTGCAAGTTGGATAGACAACCCCCACAAATATTTTTTTTTTTAAAAAAAACAACTTAGATTTCCTTCATTTTCATAACTCATATGGAATCAATTGTTTTTGCTATGTGTGGTCCCTATTGAATATCTCGTCGGCCGTAAGGATGACTTCCACCTCCCCCCCATATATTTTGTGGCGATCTAGATCTGATTATCAAGGCTTCAATCATCTCACTTTAATGTTGGTTTTCTTTGGTTTCAACCAAGCATTTTGACTGTGTGTGAAATAGGGTGTAGGTGTTTGATGGATAATCCGATTTCCAAAATATATTCACCAAAAGGTGATCTTATTCTCCACCCCTATCACATCAGAATAATTTTTAATCTTTTAACTATAATTGAATTTCTACTTAGTTTGAAAAGGCCCTCTAATGTAACCCCCTTTCCTATAATCCTCATCATTCTACTTATTTACAACTTTGTAATTAACTAGACACCTTAACTCATTCTACGGGTAAGGCAATAGTGAAACCAATACCAAATTCTTTGTAATAGTAGGAACATGCAAAACATTGTTAAAAGTCAATACCTTATCGGAAATCATTTTCAACATTACTTTCCAAGTTCCCGCAATCCTTATTGTTGTTGTGTTTCCCATGAATTAATATTCATCGAACTTAGCAATAGTGTACATTGCACTGACTTCTTTTGTAGAGTAAATATGTCGAGTAGAAACTGAGGCGAGAAAGCAGTCCTTGGTATTTCTAATGAAGTTGCACTCCGAGATCATTACACACAGGTCATCTGCATCTTCCATCTTTTCTACAATGTTTACTTGAATTTTTCCTTTGCCTTTGTCTTTTTCCATTCTTGGAGTACAATATCTAGAAAATTTATGAACAACCTCACCACAAGTGTAACAGTTTCCCTTGAATTTCTTCTTATCTTGTTCTAACTTCTGTCCGTTGAAATTATTTCTCTTTCTTGTTCTTTTTGGGTAGGAGCCTTCTTCAACAAATTAACTATATAACTCCAATTATTTGTTGAACTCTTATGAGACTCTTTTTTTTGGTGTTTTGTTATCTCCCTCAACCTTGAGCCACTCAAAGATCTTCCAATTCTTTACTTGATTGATGCTTGTGCTTATATAAGTCTTGAAGTCGTTCCACGAGGGGTAGTTTCCTCGATCGTTACAACAAACTACTTGAAATCTTCATCTTCAGAATCCGATTATGGAAATCAGTGAAGTTCCCACACTTGTGACCCAACACTTTTAATATCTACACTTTATAGTATAAAAACATGGCGACGATAAAATTTTTTCAAGTCATGCATCTCTCTGTCTTTTTTTCCCCCCCCCCCCCTTATATTTCTTCTCAATTTGGAAACCCCATTAATTTCGAATTTTTCATTGCACTATATCTTATATAAGTCTTCCTCTAAAAGCACTCAAAATGTAGCCCTTCCAACATGAGCTCCATATTTTCTTTCTTCTTCAATCATAATAATTTTTCTTTATTTGGCCTTTCAGCAGCATTGCACCATAGTTTCTTGAACGTTCCAATTTTCCTCAGAGTAAGATGGTAGCCAGAAAAATCCCCTTTGTTTCCTCCTTTGAAAATTCACACATGAGTATTTTCCGATTTCTTCTAACAAAGGGAGAGGGTGTGGTACAACAATGCGTGCCTTGATGTGCAACAACCGCCAACCGTAACATTATTGTTTGCCATTTGTATAAGTATATCAATACAAACTTAGTCAATAATACTTAAATTGGCAGACTTAATAGGAGTATCAAAACAAAAAGGTTTTTTATCTCCCCTAAAACATATATTCAATACAATTTCTTAAGATTGTTGGCACATTTGCTTTTAAAATATCATTACTTATTACCCTACCACAAATAATTTCACAAACACAAGTTTACCAATTTTTAATGAAGTAGAAGAACATAAGAAAAATAAATCATTCCAACTATAATTTTGGAAAACATCTGAAAAAAAAGACAACATGGAAAAAGATCACCCTTTTAATTGGCACAAGTGTCCCTTAAGGAAATTTTTCCCGCTAGTTATATGAGGTTTTGATTTGAAATATGTCCTCGCCGAATAGTTTGATCTCAATCATCAGTACTGAGAACCCAAAATGGTTGGTGGCAGGGAACACTTAAACATTAAAGTACAAAACGAAAATTTGTGTCAAAAGAAGTAAGCAAACAGAAATATGCAAGAAACAATCTGAAGAATCATGGTATTAAATAGGCAACGAGGAACTGGTTTTTTCAAATGGTTTAACCTTTAAGAATCGACACGACCATTCTTGAAAGTTTGCAACCTTTGAAATGGTCATGGCTATTCCTGAAAGTTACAATCTTTGCGGGAAATTCAATTAAAATAGATCACTCGCAAATTCAAGTCAGGTCGGAACGTTTCGGTTAATTAACTAATGAGAACAGGGCTAACCCCTCCCCACCAACCCCCTCCCCACCCATCACCTATTTTGAAAAACCCAACTACAACATGAGTGCCAACTTCACGGGTGTCCTATTACTAACTGAACTTTAATATTTCTCAATTTTTCTCTACACAACTACGTGGATGACCTCAACATCCAGACCAAATAATTCAATCCTTTCTAATTTCACTGCTAGTACCCCCTCCTTGAAACTCCTTTATGTTTTTCCCCTCCAATTCCCTCTCTAAAACTACACAGAACCAAAAAAAACCAACAAAAAAACCAAAAAAACCCTCTTTTTCCTCTCATTTTCATCTCCTCTCCTTTATTGTAATTAGTAAAAAAAAAAACGATTTTTCCATCATCGAACGATTTTGTTGTATGTTTGTCAACTTCATTTCATTGTTTTATCAACAAACAATTGTTCCTCAATATCATCGAAAAGATAGTCTTTATCCCGTATTCGAGTTGTGGTTTAATTCCCTTAGGGTTGTTGATTTCGTTAATAATTGCAAATTGTCTGACATTTTACGTTGGCTTACCATTATAGTGTTAGTGTTCATTTACACAACCATATTAGCACCACATTTTTCGTAATTTTGGTTTTTCCATTCAACCACTTTTCTCAATCTAACTGCACATAAGTGTTGCATTTGGGTCGTCTTAGTATTAGTACATCGGTTTTGTAAATTTATGTTCTTCTGAGTATTAAATGTTCATAGTGATCCATTAGTTTTCTAATGTTGTATTTATTCATAGATATGTTTATAGAGCATCTAAGTACTATGTTGTCTTCTGTTTCGTTTGCTCTATGGTTATCCTCTTTCGTTTTCAAGTGCCTATTCTATTTTTTGGATTGGCCCTATGATTAGAGTATTATCGCTAATTACTAGTCCTATTTTTTTTTTTTATTTATTTTTTTTTTTTACCGTTCAGGTAAGAAATTGGTTTACTGAAAACTTTAAGACCGATAACCATGGTGGGGTCCCCCTTAGATTTAAGTTAGTGAGACCAATAAGATATAGTGGGTAAATTTACAGAATTCATTGATGTTGATGTAGATAAAGTTTTTTAGTTGAAGAGTGGTATTAGAGAATGCATTCTAGTATCACGTTCCACTTTTAGTATTAAAACAACCGAAAAATGGCTTTTGGTCAATGTTTGTAATGATAAAGATATTTTAAACATTATGTATTCCTGTTGCTGGAGCCTGATGTGGAGGTATTTGTTCGGCATTTGATTTGATGTGAAATTGTGGGGCTCATTCAATGTTTTAAAGAAAATTTTTAGTCATCTGGATATGGTAGAATTGATTCAGTTTTTTATGAAAGACCTAGTGAAATTGCAGCCTTTAACATTGGAAATCAGGTGAAGACCACTTAAAGAGCGAGGACCCTGTTGATACTATTTCAACCTTCCTTTTTTCAATACTTGCTACTGCACATGGTGAAATAGATCTTGGTTCTCTAACGGACCTGATTCCCGCGAATAAATTAGAGGGTTTGATTATTAAACGAGATAGTGTTGAGTCTAAAGCTAAATTTTGTTGGAGATGAATTATGAGGAAGATCATGTTAATTAGTGATGTACATTGAGGAGGTTATGGAGTTAAGGGATGAAAAAGCAGTTTTTCAAAGGAGGAAAAGGAGTGAAAGGTAGCAGCTGACACTGAAAGGTACCAATAGGTGAAGCTGGACCAGATCTCATGTAATAATAAAACTGTACATGTAAGTAGTCATAAAAGAAGGCTAGAAGGTGATAAGCCTTACTTTTCAAGTTCTAATGAGGGTAGTTTGGAGTAGATGAAAATGAGTGTTGTAATGATGATGAACATGAATGTGGTAGATCAATAAGGGTAAAATTGTCAAAGAACGATGAGTTCAAAACCTCGAAAAATCAATCATGATCCTATTTGCAAAAGAGGTTGGTTGTGGCATTGTCCATGATGTAGCTTAAAAATGTTGAAAGAATTTAGACAAGAAAAGTAACTAAATTATCAGTTAGAGGGCGGTTTCAAGTGGATAAATATGTGAATGAGCCAAAAAGAGCTAGAGTAGAGGTAAAGATGGTTTGTTCCCTCATGGCTTGATATTAGATACTTGAAAGTTTTTTAACCCATGGAAGAGTGTTGTGAGATTAGGTAAGAAAGGGAACGATCATCCCTAGTTAATATAGGTCCTTATACAGAATATCCAAGAGATTGAAATGAAGCTTATGTTTGAAACTACCCTATAACTACCAAGCAAGAGTTAGCAGAGTTCCATCCGATCCGGGGTTTCAAATGTCTCCAAATGTCAAGAATGCATGAAGCGATCCTTCTTTGATGATACCCATCTAAACAAAAATATTGGGTATCAAGGAATAGCTTATCTTTATGAGAATTTTGGTTCAAAATTTTAGATCGCTAAAAATCCCCAAATTGTGGAAAAAAGAAGTTGCATCAGTCAATGTCCTTTGGAAGAACTATTTGTAAAGAGCTACACTTGGAAACGAGGAGATATGAGAAGAGATAACCCTATCTCTTTGAATCTAGAGAAATGTGACCAATGTACTAATTATTACATTGAATTATTATGGAGTTTGAGCATCTATTGATTGCATTGCTTGTTTAGGGTTTAGGTGTTTTTAACTAGATTTAACCACCCTTCGCCTATTAAGAGTAATCCTCATTCGAGGATTTTCCCTCCCAAGGGGGATATAGTGTAACAGCTCGCCAAATTGAAACTAACTTAACTCAGATCAATTTAGGAAGTAAAATAACCCCATTTTGGAATTTATGAACATATCTATCTGGAAAATTTGTCAAGTTAAAAAAATACGAAAACTGAGTTTTGGGGGGTCTTTTGTCAATGGTCATAACTCCCTAGATCATGAGGAGTTCATTGTTCTTTCTAGATATGGTTGTAAATTTTCTTGGAAATGATCCTTTGCAAGTCGAACAGTCTTTGCCTGTTTTATAAGTTCTATGAGTTGAGCTTGTCTTTTTAGATTTTTTGGAATATTAGAACAAAAAAAAAAAAAGTCCTAAATCCAGATTTTTTCAATTTTTCAAGTGTAGTTTTTGGTATCCTACCTAACGTTAATTATTCGTTTTTTGATAACATTTTAGGGGTTAAACTGATAGGATTCCAGTTTATATTTTGGCTTTTAACCCAATAAGTTTTTTTGGTCTTGGAGAAAGAATGCGGAAAAAAAGAGAAAGATAAAAAGCAGAATTCATCGTCTTTGTAAGAGAAAAAGCAAGAATCTTCTTCATCTTCGTGTAACGACCTGTTCAGATCGTTTGAGCAACATATTTTTATTTCTTTTTCTGGAAACTGGCTGAAACGACGGACAACCACGACGGATCCCGTCATGGCCAACGACCGTCGAGGGGGTCCTCGTTTTCCAAACACTTAGAAATTTGAAAAGTGGGTACTGAGAGCGACTCTCTTAAAAAACGGTTCACACAACGGAATTGCACAAGGAACTGACCGTCTTGTCCCACGACCGGACCGTCACCAGAGGGCCCACTGCTTCCATGCACGTTCAAAATCAGTTTCTGAACTTTAGTGACGGCAGCCTGACGACCGTCCATAGGCACGTACGGCCCGCCACAGGCTACGCAATACCAGGCTGGGTCGGATTTCCTGTTTAATTATCAGGGGTTGGACTATTGTCCGTCCCTATTTCCATTTCCTCCCTTCCGTGCCTCCTTTCCTTCCTTCCTTCCTTCCAATTTCCTTCACGTTCCTCACTTTCCCTTCTTCCTCTTTTCCGTTTCCGGCTTGTAATTATAAAGTGGTGGGTTATGTTAATAATCTAAATTACTTTGGGGGTTAAAGAGGACCTTAATGTAATTTATGGGTTATTAGTGCCACTCTTTTATACTAATTATATGATATTAGGGTAAAGAAAGAGGTTTGAAAAAGAAAAATAGAAAGAACAAAGAGAGACAAGAAAATAGAGAGAAACGAACGAAGAGCACAACAAAATTTGTGAATTTGCTTGCTTGATCACGAATCTCTTCCGTGGACGGTGTTATGTTTTATTTATTTTTACTCTAAACTCTACTCGTAGTAAACTCTTAATATAATAGTGGAATGTATGTGGTTTGGGTATATTATAAAGTCTTCTAATTCTTATTTGTGTGGTATGCATATGTGATTTATATATATGATTGTATGAAAACAAGCATGATGAAGCTATTGAAGCATCCAAAATCTTGTAAAAAAACCTAACTCTTGTTAAAATGATGATGCCTTGGTATACAAGAAGGCTTGATGATCTAAAGTTGAGATGAATGATGCTTGATATAAACAGAAGCTTGATTACTGAATAGAATGAGATTAGTGGGGAGGGTGGTGACGAACCGACACGTAGAATTAGTTGGAGGGGACAACACAACACGGTGCACGACGCGACCACGTGATTTAGTTAGGGATCGGTGTCACGACCGAAACTTATATTTAGGGATCGGTTGTGCGAACCGCCACGTTTAGATTAGGGGATCGGTGTCACACGAACCGACAACGTAGATTTAGGGGATCGTGGTTGTCACGAACTGACCCATAGATTTCTGGGGATCGGTGTCCTCCACGAACCGACACTAGATTTTTAGGGGGGATCCGGGTCCACAAACCGACCGTAGATTTAGGGGAATCGGAGTGGTCCAACGTACCGACTCAAAGAGGAATCAAGACTATAACGAGGGATCGGAGTGTCCACGTACCGCCAAAAAGAGAAAATATAGATAATACATCTTGAAATCTGAAAGATGCCTATATACTTCAATCCTAAAAGACATGTTGCCAAAGAGAGTATGGTTTGTGGAGGCTTTTGAGTGTCCTCATAGATATGATCGGTGATATTATAATGAAGGTTTTATACTTGTTTCCTAATCACCTGTTACGAATATTTAAGTTTGATTTTATTTATGATGTTTATCTCTGATAGATATATTGTTTTTCTATTTTGGAGTTTTGGCCGATGATACCTACCGTACTTTTGTTTGTACTGACACCCCTACTTTTTATGTTTTTGTTCGTTGTTATTTGTGAGTGGGCATCAAACATAAAACCTTCTCTTCAACTCACCCAGTCTTCACTCAAAACCTCAACTCTATCCATTTTCTTCATAGCAACCCGACCCGCTACATACCCCCACC
>JAKWJA010001190.1:0-14888 GCA_027704765.1 Solanum habrochaites
TTCAGGCGTCAGGTAGGGTAGATTTTTAGGTATAATTAATGACTTTTTGCCCTCCTTGACATATCGGGCTAAACCTTCCCATTTGCCTATCATTTTAATCTCGCCCAATTTCTCATTATGTCCTTTGCTCAATGTTCTATTCTTCCTTTCATTTGTGAAGTGACTCGCTTCTTTTCTTGTTTGTAATTCTTTTTATAATTTTGCTTTGTTTCTTTTCATTCAACTAATTTTGAGTCACTTTACTTTGTTCTTCTCGTCTCTTTGTTCTTCAAACCCCACTTTCCTGAGCATTCCTTTAATAGACACCATAAACTCATGGATTTCCATGGTTCAAGGTACAAATACCCAAAGTTGGGGTCAGGGCCATAACGCGGGTTCGTTTACTTAGCATTAGCACCTCAACTAGCTTTTTGGCATAAGCTGAGGTGCACAGTCCAAGGAGGAAACAGGGCCAACACGTTGTTCCAAGAAAAGATCAGTTTGGGTGAAAAAGGAAAGGTCGTAATTAAGCTAGAATTATTTGGATCAAAGAAGATAAACTTTCATTTGTTTTTTTTATTTGCTAGAAATGGGCTATCTTGAATAGGCCATGATCCTTTTCCTAAGCTGTTACAAACTTCTTTTGGCAGGACTAAACCAGACAAGTTCTAGCTTAGTACCACTAGTGGACAATTCAAATTTCCTAACACTCACGTGAATGTCATAGCTATAACATATTATTAGGACACCTAGTTCGAATTAAGACTTAGGGTAATTGCAATGGTGTAATTCTATTTCACACTAGAGCTACACAATTATCAGTTACTATGCTAGTCACGCATTATTTTCCAGTTTATCAGGATATCATTTTAGCCATCATGCTCCAGATTTAAGCTATGTACAAAAGATTTAAACAGGCCAGTTCAAAAAACAAAATAATCAGTCTGTTTGGTGAAAACGAACACAGGCAAGAAAACCCCAAAATAGATAGTGAGTGGGCTACTCAGACTTCAACCAACACTCACATTCCATTACCCACCCCCAACCAAAAAGATGCAATTGTCCCCAATGCATAAAAAAAAATTGAATATTAGAGTGGTAGGTGAAGCAAACTATACGCAAAGCGACGTCAACAGCCAAGCTGGTGGGTCCGGTCCTCGGAACCCACATTCTCTACATAGGGACACCCTCAGTGGTGTCTTCAGCAACAACATGCACCCTCAGTAGTTCAACCTGTGCTATCTCACAGTGCCGGGAGCTAGAGAAACAGCGGCTAACTCTGACGCTCTAATCTGAGTGCGCTCCTAATCAGCAAGTCATCGCAGCCCTCTTCTCCTTGCTTCGCTCCTTCTTCCTTGACTCGCTTCATACTCTGATCGACCATACGCCTATTGGCAGTCTCTCGAGGGGGAGGTCGGATGGAATTTCCGAAGAGTAACAGGGCCGCTAGCACGGTGTCCTCAGCAGGCTCGATGGAAGGGGCCTCAGATCCGGCACCTCGCCTCTGGTCGTGTCGATGTCAGCGCGAAGACTCTCGATGCGCCTGAAGAGTCGACACATCCACGGAGGGGCTTGGACGGGATAACACTCTGAATCAAAGGCGTCCCAGACGCTGGTTGACCTCAGCAATCTTCCGCTCGGTAAACTGCTGGCATCTTCTCTCAGACGCGATTCAGACTCAGTAATCGACTCTGCATCACGGCTGTATAGATGCAGAAGAGACCATTGTGCCTCTAGTTTTTGGACCTAGCAAGCAGGAGCAGTACCGGTAGAGGGGCTATTGAATCCGTGGTTCACAGTATAAATAATATTTTATATTAAGTTTAGTCGTCCAAAAAGCCCTTTTGTGCTAATTTTTATTACAAGTTTTCTTTGTTTTGCCCCAGGAAATCTGTCCAAAGCCAACATGCGGAGATTTTGAGAGGAGAAAATGCAGAAGGACCACCTACTGGAGTATGACAGTCCGTCATGCTTGTGACGGTCCGTATGGGTGGCCAGCGTAGAGAAGCGGCTGAAGGAAGTGGGGAAAAGGGGTCTGAAAAAGTGTGCGGATTCCGAAAGCTTGGACGGTCCGTCATGGCTGGCGGTCCGTCCTGAGGTTCGTGTGAAGAACGATCCCGAGGAAGTGAAGGCCTAGTACCCAGATTTCAAGGAGTTGAGTCTTTTGAAACCGAGACCATCGCGAACCGTTGTGCTATGAGGGTCCGTCACATTGCCGTTGAGGGGAATGAAGAAAGCAGCAGAAGAAAATGACCACAAGTATGGGGACGACGAAGTCCACGACGGTCCGTATGGACCACGAAGGTCGTCGCGTGGTCCATCGACCCAGCCGCATTTTGGCCAAGATTTCCAAGGAAAGCAGCAATTTAGCAAGTAGAATTCTTGTTAATTAGGTGGGGAGGCTTTTGTATTTTTATAAATAGTTCGAAAAACCTCATTTTTGAGGTTGACACCTGCTGTTATACTATGAGATTATTGAAACTCCGTATTCGTAAACCTTGTATTGTGAGATTCTCGATAATCATTAGACGTGAGTGAGATTATTGACGACTTTGAGATTCTTGCCAAGTAATTTTTGGTGATTAAATCAAGCAATCTTTTGGGACTTTATTCTTTCTCATTGAAGTAAGTACATGAATTCTTATTAGGTATATTTGAATATCTGTGTTTATGGCGTGAGTAAAACTAAACTCCCTAACAGGGTTGTGTGAACCATAGGCAAATAATGAGAAAACCAGCTAAAATAACATCTTGAATCGTGTCTTGCATATTAATAATTCTTGCTTCTTTAGAGTCTTTTAACGGTGATCAAACGTAAACTAGCCTTAAGCTACTTGCCGGGACCAGGAGGTAGATAATAGGGAAAGAATTATTAACAGAGATTTAGTGTATACTATCTAATAGGCTAGTATTGATGGTACCGAGGTGTAACTTAGTTCAAAAGATAGAAGAAGATGATGAATATGATGTAGGTTAACGATAGGTTAGGGAAAGCAACCAGTAGCCGGACCAAGGTGCGGAGTGAGATATCTAGATGCCGAGACAAGATTTAGAAAGACATAACCTTATCACTTTGATGCAAGATACTAGGAAAGAAGTGTATAGTTAGAATTATCAAGTTATGAACCTATGGTAACAAGAAAAACCGAGGTCCACCCCCTGTCATTAATTGATTAATAATCCAACTTCAAAACTGTGTAAGTGTCCTCTTTCAATTTAGTTAGTTCTTTTTACTTATAGGAAACGACAAATAAAAAATGGGAATATGTTGTAGTGGCGGAGTAGAAGTAAGTGATAATAACGACATCTGACACCTGAGTATATGAGACAAAGTGAAAGTTAAGTCTAGAATATTTTCCTAGTGCGGAACGATCCAAATCACTAGTTGGGTATTTACTTGAGCCGACCGCTTTACGTATTATTGAGAAGTAGTAAGTTTGCGCGTACAGCTATGTGAGAGGAGTCGGGGCAAGGGACTACCAGGGTAGAATGACCGGCGCGTAGTGTCAGTGGACGCCTTTGGGCTGTGCGGCGTTTGGGCTACCGTATCCGCAAGATCATCAGGCAAGTGGTGGCAGCTCTCATGGGGCCCCACTACGTGGGGCCAACTCATTGGCTTGCATCTCATGATGAGGCCGACGTCAACGGTTGCCCTACGGGGTCTTCAACTGATCTATGTGCCATATGGCAACCTACGGACAGGAAAGGCGCAAAGATCATACACGGGAAGGGGTAGGTAGTAGTGACCCTTGAATGCCCTCTCGTGCATGACTTCATTGGAAGCCATGCGAAGACCACCTCGAATCCAGCTATCATCGCCGCCATCAACACGCTCGCCCCAGGTGATGATGTTATCAGCCGCTGTGGGGGAAAGCAGTGACGACGAGCAGCCACAAGAAACTTTTCGATGAACGTGAGGTTGGTCCTCTGGATGACCCCCTTCGTTCAGTGACCAATCGGCACCCTCTCCATATACTGGAACCAGGTGGCAGGGCATCAACTCTTGGGTGTCTTCTAAGTGCTGGCCCGCAAGAATTGTACATCCTTTAACTATCTGCCAGCGGTAGTCAACTCGGCAGGGATGGGGGTCCGAGTAGCATCTGCACTCTCGCCGGATAGGAACCGCGGATGGCGGTAGGGGAAATGTCAACCTGCACTCCCCGGACTCGAACCTGCTCTAGTGGAGCGTTTAGCGGGAGCAGCCGCCCTGTCGATTGTGATCGCGATGGAGGGCAAAAAACAGTAGACACGGAGAGTGCTACGTAGGATGCCGTAGAACTCTCGGACCAGTTCCTCGCTGTATCGTCCCAACGGAAGTGCTGTTCACTCTAGCGTGCGGTTGAAGATGGTATGGATCTCCGGCATCATGGGAAGTCCCTGTAAGTACCCGCAGCCTCCAAGGTGAGTGTTCGAGTCATGACTCCTTTATCGGTCAGGAACTTGGCGTCGGAGTAACTGAAATGGCGTCGACCCACCACCAGTTTTGCTGGTCCAGCGGCAGGCGATGAGACCTCAACTGGTGCGCCTATGTAGAGTATGAACTTTCAGCCTCAATGTTAAGACGAGGCCGACGCTAAGCAGTTGCGGGGCGGGAACCTCTGTAGAGCCAGAAGATTCCTACGACCATGATACCCTAAGGAGCCCAGACACTCCTTCACATGGTGAGCCTGACCTAAGGGTGTGCAGGTCAGTGTGCCGGACTCCTCATCAGACTGGGGGCGTTCAGTGAATAAGCCCCGAACGCCACCATCTTGGGTTTGGCTCTGGGAGCACGCGCAGCACGAGAAGGGGCGTAAGTGCCTGGGGGCACGTACTCACGGTCACGCTCATCATCGGAGCCGATGACCATGCGGGCAGACGAGGCGACAGACTTCGATCGCCTGCGTGAATAGGTGCGGTCTTGCTTGGGTGCCATAGTAGATAGTACCAGTAAAGGATCAATATTAGTATGAGTAGTGGCAAACAAGACAGGCAAGCCCATACGAAATAAAACATTGATAATAGTGTGTCAGTGATATTGAAACTGTATCACACGACGGGCAAGATGACGGCTCGTCGTGGCTATCACGGACCGTCATGAGGTCCATCGTGTTATACTTAGTATATGTATATATAAATAAACCTGAAAGAGGGGTCTCTTACCATCATGACGGGTCGTGCACGACGGGGACTGTCGTGGGTTAGACGGTTACCATCACATGTCTCCGTGATGGACAATAAGAAAAAGTGAGAGAACCCTGTAGGAAACAGGGTCTATATAAACCATAACGTTTTTGGCGGACGGGACCATCGTGAAGAGACGGTCCGGTCACATGTGTCGTTGGGACAGGGGCAGGTCATTTTGGAACCGGACCTTTTTTACGGAAGGTCAGTCGTGGTGCGACGGTTGTCCTCGGGGTCTCGTTCTGAATAGCAGTGATATAACTGGCCGGGTACCCCTATGCATCCCGATGGGGTAACTCACATGGTTCTTGTAGTGTGGTGGCCTATATGTGGTCTATACCACACGACCTAGGAAAACTAGCAATGCAAAATCACCTATGTCTAGGGTTGTCAAATGGGCAAATTCGAACATTTTGAGCCGAGGTTTAGACATCTATTATAGGAACAATTATGAGACTAAGACAAGCTAATAATAACTAATAAACAAAAAGGGCAAGATAAATGAGTATAAATTTAGAGGACATATACCTTAGAAATGGAGAATACGAAATGGCAATGACTCCGTGGAAACGGTACACAACTACAGCACCAGCTCCGACTAGTAGATGATAATTTTAAGGTTAGGAGGAATTGTCGGGGGCAAATGAACAGGAGGGGAATGTGGAAGTTGTGAAAAGAGAGGGGATATGAGAGAATAATAAATGAATGGGAGAAAACTGAGGGGTTGGGGTTGTTTACACGGTCAGGATTTTAGAAAAGGGTTCCAGCATAGGGTCGGGTCGGGTATAATTCATTAATCACGCGAGGTTCCCTGGCGACGGTCCGTCGCAATTGTGACGGCCCGTCGTTGGTTTATGCCTTTGGTTTCAAACGACAGCAAAAACGTACATGGTGCCGACAGGATAAATAGACGGCTCCGTCGCAGGCGAAATGGTCGTAGATTGGATTCCGTCAGGGACTGCGCAGAGTAATTTTCTCAGAATTTCCTAGTGATGATGCCTGCCAAATTACAAACCATTCAAATGCTATGATACTAAAAAGACGATATAAGTATGGGTTTGCATCCCACAAAAGCGCCTGATTTACGTCGCGGCCACGACTGGGGACACTCGGAGTACTAACCCCCCCACAGACTTCATCAAGCTGGATGCCTCTTAATCCACTTATTCTCGATGCTTCCTGCCCCAAAATAGAGTTTATTCGATCGTTATTCATCTTAAAAACGCATCCTCCTTGGATTTTAACTCAAATGGCTCATGAGGGGAATACTTGGGGTTAATCAAATAAGGGACTATCATTTGGACTGAGCTTATCGGAGAAAAGCACCCCAGAAACGTCTATCAACATAAATCCCCCAACCATTAAACTCTTGTTTTGCTTTTTCTGTTCAGTCCTTTTCTCTTGTTCGTTGGCATGGCAGATACCAATTGGAGCTCACCACTCTGCATCATGGTCTACAAATGGGAAGGTTCACGTCTCATTTATTCAACTTAAAAGTTCAATTTGTCCCTCTTCATAATCAACTATAAGGCTCTACCTGAGCAAGGAATGGCCATCCCAAGCATAATAGGCACTGTAAAATTGACCTCACAAATCAAGAATAACAAAATCAGCCGGAAAGATGACTGATTTTCCAGTTTTACTAGCAATCATGGAGTTATCCCTATGGCAGTTTCGTGTGTCCGATAGCCATTGCAGTAAGCCGGCATCGTCAGTGGGTTTATGATCTCCCTAACCCAACTTCTGTAAATTGAGGGGGCATGAGATTTATTCTTGCCCACAGATCACTGTAATGCTTTCGCAAAAATGTAACGAACCCAATGTACAAGGAATAGTGGACGACACCCGGATCTTCTTCCTTTTGTACAAAGGATCTTTTAGCAATAGACTACACTGTTTGTAAGTCTATTAATCATATTTGAAAGTGACCGATCTTTTTCTTGGTAACCGATCTTTCATAAATTTAGCATTAAACGGGCCATCTGTGTTTCTAGAGCTTCTACCAAAGGGACGTTGATAGAAAGATTCTTCAACATTTGTTATAAAACGCCTGCCGGTATTTACCACCTCGAGTCTTTTTCACTTATCTCTGAGGGAAAGGTGTGGTGGCCTAGGCATGGGAATTACCTTGATAGATAATTCTGTAATCTTTTCAGTTACTTTCCTCTCTTCGCACTAACTTACTACATTTCATTATTCGTTCTCCCTTTCCTCGTAGATGGAATAGGTGGGTCGAGGCGTGGTTTGAGTAACACCCCGAAAGGTAGTGTTGCCATTACACTGCGCATTATTCTTTTGATTTTGGACAGTGTTGCTGCTAGGAGATTGCCCGGTTGCCAGCTGGGGGTCACTGTAAGCCAGTAATGGGCACTTGCACTTGATCTGATAATCGAAATTGCATTTGTTGTATCAACTTTTGCCCCAACATAGCTAAATCACACCTCAACTCTTAATGTGCTCATCAATAGAATCGAACATCCTCATCTTTTTGGCTGTAACTATCCTCAACTCGCGCCCATACTATCTCCACCATCCCTAGGAAGTAACTTCAGGATTTTGAGGGGATTAATAGGGCCTTTCCTGTCGTTCTTATTAGCGTAGTACCCCTTGTTTAAAGTTGTGTTTGCGGGTTTGTAGATCTTCATCACGGGACATAATGAACATCACAGTGTAATTACCGTAGTTCCGATCCTTGGTTCCCTGGACCTTGGCTCCAATGATCCTGATTGAGCTTGGGGGCGCTTGGTCGGGAACCCCTCATTGTTCATTTACGCATAGGAATCCTCCTCATAGTAACAGTCACTGTTGGGGGTGGTGGTTCTAGCAGTAGTTGACGCATTAATCTTTTCTGCACCCCCAGTGACATGTTTAGTACCAACCCAAGTTCAGTTCTCATTTGCAGCCATTTCGCACGAATCTCATCTGTGGCTGGTGTTGAGTGGACTTAATGCGAAGGTGTTTATCCCTGTATAGACTCCTATTATCCAGGTTGTTATGCCGGGAGATTTTGTCTAATTTTTTCAGCGATTCTCAGCATCAGGAACATTCTCCATAAGATCCACCTGCTATAGTGGTCCAACACCTTTTTGTTGTTATCATCCTGTCGCCGATAGAAGTATTCTTTCAGTGACCATCATTCTATATGGTGATTGCGAACACTTCTAGAATGAGGTGAATCTATCCCAAGAAGTACTAATGACTCTCCTGGTAGTTCCACAAGTATTAACTCCCTTCGCTTGATTCCAAGGTTAGAGTGAAGTTGTATGGGGTCGTGAACCAATAGCAGCCTCCCTTTCAGTGAAGAGGAGAGGAGGAAGGATAACAAATCAGAGACCAATTACATATAATCCCAATCAGGCCTCACCACACAACTTTAACACTGCCCGTACCTGGTATATGGGCATGTGGATCCTCAGAAGGTAGCCCGAAAAAAAAACTCGGGTAGTGAGCATTGCATTAGGATATAGTTACACAATAAGTGTGGCCTGTGGGTTTAAGGGGGCAATACAAGTGGGCCCACCGCGTCTGCTATTTATCGTACCCTCTGTAGGAAGCTGCGGGTCCGTGGAAACGGGATTTGTCCCCTCTGGTTGATGTTCACCGGAGCAATCGGGTAACATCTGACCATGAACATCAACCGGAAACTGGGCTGTTCTGGGTTGGATAATTTCATTATTCCAAGTTTTGATTCATATTGCGCAGTGTACGCTCTAACTCAAGATCGAGGGAAGAGAAGAGGAGGATATTCTGAAAGAATCAAAAACAATATAAAACATAAGTAGTAAAATAAGAAAATATCAACTAAACTATAGTAATAAGTTCAAGTTAATCTAAAAGCTATTTTCCCCCGGTAGGGCAGCCAAAATTTGATTACGCTAAAACTTACTCTCAATAAGAAGTAAGCGGTCGTGTTAAGTAAATAAACCCAACGTAGTGAGGTTGATTGTTCCCACGAGGAGGAGGAAAATAGTCTAGCATAACTTCAACCTGTTTTACTATTGTCGGTTGACAACGTCCTTGTACAAAAGTAAAAACTAAAAAGGGGGGTTGGTATTTTCCTAAGGAGTAAACAATAAATAACGCGCTTGAAAGAGACAATTGGCCGTTTTGAAAGTGGAGAATTTTAATCAAGTAAAGCAAAGAACTAGGGTACGTGTTCCCCACAGGTTCATAACTTGATAACTATAACTATAACAATCTTTCTAGTATTTGCATGCTAAGTAAAAGTTATGTATTCTAAATCCTTGGTCCGGCATCTAGAAAATCTCACTCCGCACCATGGGCCGGCTAAGTGTGTTGCTTTCCTAACCCTATCTTTACCTCATATTAAGCATACGTATTCGTATGTATAACTAGGTATTACCTACGTACCAATTAAATACCAGCCGATTAGATAGTATTACACTAAATCTTGTTAATAATGTCTTGTCTCGTATCTACCTCTTGGCGGCAAGTAGGCATTAATGGTTGACTTGTAATGTTGATCAGCCGTTAAAAGACTTCTACGCGAAAGAATGATAACTACATGCAAGACACTATTCTAGAATTGTTATTTTAGCTAGGGTTTATCTAATTATTTGACTATGGTTCCCACAACCTATTAGGAGTTTAAGTTACTCATACCCATATAACAAAATTCTTCAAATATATCAAATAGAATTCATGTATTTACTTCAATGAGAAAGAAAAAATCCCAAAGGTTTCTTGATTAATCACCCAAAAATCACTTGACAGAATTATCAAAGTAATCAATTAATCTCACGAAAAGTCTAAATGGATTATAAGAATCTAACAACTAAATTGTTTACCACAGACGGAGTTTTAACGTCTAAAGTTTAACTATCTAGGTTTAAACCTCTAAAAATTGAAGGTTTTTTCGAACTATAGATAACAACATAAAAACCTAAAAGCAAGAATTCTAATTGCTGGAAAATTTGCAAAAATGCAGCTGGGTCGACGGACACGCACGGACCGTAGTGGTCACACAGGGGACCGTGTGACGACGTTGGCCCCTATTGGTGCAATTTCTTCTTTGCTTTCTTCATTCCCCTCGACGGCAAGATATGACGGAACGTCATAGGGCAAAACAGTCAGGAGAGGGTTTTGTTTTCCAAAAATACTTCAACTCTGCGGAATCGGGGGTACTGGATCATCTCTGATCTTCGCACGACGAACCAACAGGAGGACCGCAGAGCCATGCGGGAAATCACAAGCTTCGTAATCCCACATTGGTCAGACTTCCCTAACTTCCGTCAGAGCAGTTTGGCAGGTACGCTGGCCCTACAGGACCAGTCACAGGACCACGAGGACGTAATAAGATCAGTAGGTGGTTTTTCTGCATTTTTTTTGCTCAAAAATCTCCGAATTCAGGTTTGGAAAGATTTCCTGCAAAACAAAAGAAAAACGTATCAAAATTAGCACAACAAGGCTTTCGGGACCACACTAAAACTTAGGAAAAGTATAATTCTACCGTGAAACAACGGTTATAAATGGGTGGGGGGGAAGGGTGGCCTATGAATTGGCCTCGGGCCTGCAAAGCTAGATTCTGTTTATCACTACTTTCATGTCTCTCTGTAAAGAAGTACTGTGGTGCATCCAACATAGATTTCTTCCTGTTGAAGTTATGTGGGGTGTGGTGATGAAATTTGTCCTATGAGGAGGGTCCTTAGAGAAATCTAGACGGTAGGTGAAGCGGTGAGGAAAAAGCAGGTTTTACCAGTGAAGTATTGGAGAAAAAATCTTGTTGAGGGTGATACGTGGGAGGTCTAGGCCGATATAAAATCCCGCTATCCTCATCTTTTCAGATGTTGAGGTTAGACTTCCTACTCTAAAGTCTAAGTTTCCTTATCTCCTCTATTCTTTGTGGCTATTGCTTGACTATGTATAGTATTTATCTTATTCAATGAGTTGAATTGTGATAGATGATTAAAAGTGTCATTTGGGTATGAATGTTCCTAAGGGACAGGGATAATGTAACAACCCAAAAATGACTGTGCTAACTAATGTCTAAACGTACCAAGAAGGCCTTGATTAGACCGGATTCACACGGATAGATGTGCATCGAATCGTACCTCTGAACCCATGTACCATCCAAGCCAACAAACTTGGTGAGTTATTTGAGCTAAACAAGGTTGGGTCCTGCCAAGTAGGGCACCCGAATAATAAGATTCACCTAGATAAGTATTAATCGAACTTGAAATGGGTAATATTATGTTTGAAGGATCTAGGGGTGAAATGGTATTTTCCAGGCTAGGGGTGGTATTGTAATTACTAAATGTATTTAATTAATTAGTTAATTAATGAATATAGTGGACAATTCGGGTAGGGTTGACTTGAATTTACCCATTTTCGCGAGATGATCTCCACCCAAGTTTGATCATGGTTGGTTGTGAAGCAATATCGAAAGTGAAATAATTGGTATTTAATTTGCTAATTTAAGGGAAAATCAATTTTTATTTTATGTTAAAAGCGTCCTTGTGTGACTGAGGAGTTCAAGCTAAACTTTTACTCTAATCTTACTCGACATTCCCAATCTCATTCTCCACTCCTTCTACGTCTTTCCACTCTATAATCAGTACAAAGAACAAAACATCAAACATAAAATTCATCACTATTTAGAATTGTACGCTTAAAACAAAAAAGTACAACTAAACTAAAGCTGAAACTTGTCAAACATTTTCAAAACGGGGTGTTTGCCTGAGGTTTGGTGGAGAAGCTTATGTGTCGGGGAGGTTGGCAGACATGAGTCAGGGTTTGAAAGATGTTAAACGACGAAAACGGTTTGAGTTTTCTTCCTCTTGCGTCCCTTTCCAGGGACCCCTTAAGATCAGTCGAATTCTAATCCGAAAACTAGAAATGTTCCCCTTTGCATGTTCCTATCACTAGCTCCAAATATTTTGTTGTAGGTTGGGTGTGTTTGTTGGTAGAATTTACGAATGGAACGTGTTTTCGTGATGATCATGTTCCTGTATGTATGTTTAGAATTATGTGATGATAAACGTAAGTGATGTTTGTGGCTGGCCGTGTCTGTTGGTCTCGAAATAGAGCATGAAAATGATAGAAATTGGAGTATTATGAAAATGGTATGTTAAATCCTTGGGGTTTTTTATGATAGGACTTGAAAAAATGCATGTAATACTGTACGAAATATCCACCGAATTATCATAAAAATATAACGTACAAAGGATTGAGAAAAATGGACTGGAAACAATGACCAAATTTCCTGAAATATGGAGATTTTTTCTCGTATAAGCATGGCTGAAATTTTTTTTTTTTAAAACAAATTCTGTGTGAGGTCATTATGGATTTAACCCAAGACCTCACTATATGCAAGCTACTAAAAATTAATATAAAATGGCGGTTATGAGAATCGAAATTGTCATAGCTGTAAAAGGAATTTAGAAAATATTTAAACTAAATGAGGCACCGGGGATTCGAACTCGTGTGGGTCCCTTGGCCAAAAGTAACTCATTCTATGCACGAATATAAATACTACAATAGGTGGATGGGGGATCTAAACCACCACCTCTCTCGGATTAGGTGAGAAAAATTAGGAGAAAGCTAACGAAAAAATGAAGTGTGGGGGAGCAATTACTCAAAACTTGTGGTTTTGATCCAACAAGGAGAGAAAAAGAAATAAAAAAAAGAGAAGTGTAGTGTTGGGGATCGACTCGGGGTCCCCCAAGCAAAAAACTTTAAAGCAAAATTAATATAAGACTAAGTGTTGCTCAAGGGATTTGAAATCGGGTTCCCTTTCCCAACTCCATATTGATATATAAGTCTTACTTGAATGAATATTATTGAATTCCTCCCATAGGGACGAATTGCGAAAGTGAAGACCTCTGGCCATACTGTCAAGATGATTTTAAATCTGTTGTAACACATATCTGGGTAAGTATGAGGGTCACTTAGGACTAATGATGAATGAAGCCTCGTTGGCTTACTAGGGATGAAAGTCAAGCGTACTTAAAAACTAAGTGACCTTGATAGATGTGAGATGAACACATGTTTTTCAAATGATGTGACAGAGGAGGGTTAATTAAAGTAAGATGTGAAACCCCCTACAAAAGGCTAAGTGACCATTGGCGTATGACGAAATACATTGACTGTAAATGGGGGAGTAATTATGAAGAGAGAATATGTAAAGTTAATGAATGTGATGATCACCTTCTCTTATTGTATGTTCTCCTATAGGAATTGGTCACGACTGTGTCTAGACTCTAGCCGAAACCGGCGTCATTGCCTCTTGAGGGTTGCAGACAAGCATACCACGCTCATTAAATCAGAAGCTAATGTTAGGGAAAAATTAAAATTGTGTTTGGTATTGAAGTATACTTAACTTCAAAGTAATAAGTGAATATATATCAATCAGTTACAACAATCATCTAATAATAAGCCTTCAAATAACTAAATTCGTTCAAACTTACATTAATATATAAAGTTGTCAAAATGGAACAAATACAACGTCTAAAAATAAGAAGAATGAATGCTAGTGGACATCTACACTAGCTCATACCTACGTCTAAGCTAGAATACAAAGATAATCATCTCAAAAGAATGATGCCCTACAAGTCCAGATGAATTGATCCACGGTCCAGATAGTTTTCACGTAGTCTCGGTAAAGCGTATACCGTCCACTGGCACCAGCACTAAAGTAGTTAATTTATGAAATTAGTAACCACTTGTAATAAGATGGAGTATACAATTACACACCAAGTAAATGATGTATAGGAATATCTCTTCTAACGATATGAATTCTGATAAGCCAAGTTTATGGGACTTGCCAAATCAGAGTTATGAAAGTCGGGCTATGAGAGAACATGCATATTCATTCTTTTAATTGCACGAACCACAAAACATATTCATCTCCCACACACATATATCCATATCATCCATTCTATACATGAGACATTTGAATCACGGACTTAACGATTAAGATTCCCAACTACGGGCTCAAATATGGTACCATTCATTTCCTATGCACAGTCACTTAATTTATTCATACGACGTACTTCATGTTAATCATTAAATATACCTAAGATTTTGTTTATGACATTCATCGGGTTCACTGTGCAATGAAAAAAATGGACCCATGTCATTACGAGTCTATGTAACCTCTTAATTATCCTGTCAAATATCGGTGTTATCATTTCATTTCATGTGGTGCATTACTTGAGGCCTGGAATCATTCTTTCGGTAGGAAGTTCAACTTTAAACGGACATAGACATGTGACTGCCATGAAATCCAGTGGTCTACACTACACCGCAAAGAGATGGAATCACCGGCCAAGTGAAACCAAAACATGCAGACATTATATAGAGAATTGAACCTACTAGAAACCATATGTGGGTGGCATAGGTTCAAAGAATAGGAGAATAAGGAGAACCATATCCCTCCTAAATAGGACAGTATCCATCTATGTGATTACCGAAACCTATGCTTCCTAAAGAAGAAAATCGTGACTCAGAGCTAGCCTGTCGGTGCTCTTTATTAAAGTTCAATACATTATTCATTCAATGGAAGTTGGATTCTCCGCATAAGGGTATCCACAACTCATTAGATGATTTCATCTCATCATTAGTATTAGGTGTGCAGTAATTTCAATAATGTCATTTGACGTGTTCGGTAGAGACCAGTTTATTATAATCTTACATTATCATATGTGGACTATGGTTTTGGTAAATTACTTAGGCTCATTTGATATGGATATCAATTTTTATATGTTAGCCTCTTACATGTTGTCACC
>JAKWJA010001191.1:0-35250 GCA_027704765.1 Solanum habrochaites
ATGCCTAAATCATCTCCTTTGTCTTTGAACTGCTATTACGTGATTCATTGTAGGAATGGGAATATAATAAACTATTACACTTGTAAGTGAAACATAAGATTAAATGAGATCATTGAACTACATAAAAATAAGAAGAAATAATATGAAAAATTATATAAGTGTCAAAAGTAAGGCTCTCGAGTTGCACTATCAAATTTCAAAATCTTCGCTCGAGTTATTCTAAAATTATGTAGATGATACTAATGTTTTGTAATCATATACAAAATGCGTTTTGTGCTTTGAAATCATTAAAGTACATCATATTCATACCACAATTCACATCTAACGATTTAGGGAAGTCTACTCACTTGGCTTCAAGAAATAACTTGATGTTTAGGAAGATCTTTCTTTTTATCATGAATAGCATTATGTGTATGTGTGCATACACACATACTTAGTAGAAGTTGTGTACTAACCCCTACGATTTACTATTTTACAGACGCAGGTTAAGGGACAGATTGATGAGTCTTGTAATGGTTTGGACATCAACGTTTCTCCAAGCCATTTTGTAGGTCCTCTTGATTTCGTGGATTCTACAATTTTAGTATAGTCTTACTTTTATAAAAATCAAGTGGATGGTGTCCCTAGCGTTTCTTTTGTACTTTCATTTTGATGCTTTTGTAGTAAGTGCCATGTTTGGCAAACATATTTATGATATATTCTTATTTTGTTTTGAATTGATTCTTATGATAGATGGTTGCTACATTTATGTTGAGCTTAGTATATGATGACTTCATCCAATAACTATATAAAGTCTATGTATGCTTTATAGGTATAAAAACATTAATGTTTCCACTAAAATTAACCATATGAATGTGATAAATGATAGATGTGGCTTGTCTGCGAACTCTGAGAGGTTAACGACACCGATTGTGATTCAGTTTCAAGAATATGGGTTGTGACAAACTTTGTATCAGAGCATGAGGTTAAATTACCTAGGATCTAAAGCTCAACACAACCACATTACGTATTTTTCTAACTTATGGTTGTGATGTGTGCCACAATCATGATTTAGAGATTACGCGATGATAGGAAATTCTCCCTTCGTCTACCCCTTATCGTACTATCTAGAGATTTGACAATTTGTTTCAATATAAGTATCTAACTTCCTTATTGTGTGAAAGCGTAGAAGAATACACACAATAATTAGGATGACCAAGCGGTCTAAGGCGCCATGCTCAAGATCTGGCCTTCCCAGGATGGGGTCATTATGGAAATGCCCAACGTGGACAAAAGACGTATAGTGAGTGTGGCTGTTCGCATGGAGGTGTATGCGTGGTAAGTTATAAAATCCTGTTATGAGTACTATGAAGAGGATAAGTCTAAGTTTGTTGCATACCAACTCAAGGATATTGCGAAGGTATGAATTTGCTTCATAATGTTATGCTACAATAGACTATAGAAACAAGGTACTAAGGTATCAGTTTCCAAATAAGTTACAGTTGATATGGAAATGGCGTGGTTCAAATCTAACAAGCCAAATAGTTTCAAATCTTAAGGCCAACAAGATTTT
The DNA here is from genome assembly GCA_027704765.1 of Solanum habrochaites. Classification (NCBI taxonomy): domain Eukaryota; kingdom Viridiplantae; phylum Streptophyta; class Magnoliopsida; order Solanales; family Solanaceae; genus Solanum; species Solanum habrochaites. The sequence continues at coordinate 1,553 of JAKWJA010001191.1, forward strand.
ATCTAAGGGGTTAGGAGTCGATGAGAATCTTTTTTACGAAGAGGTTCCCATTGAAAATTTAGATCGCCAAGTGAAGTGGCTGAAGAACAAGGAGGTTTCAACCGTTAAAGTATTAAAGATATGATTTTGTGTTGAATGAGTTGTGACGTGCATTAATTTAAGTGCAATTGAGAAGGATGTTCCTCAATCTCAAATATGTAGCTTTAGATAAGCTTTGAGTAATATGCATCATTCTGAGTAAGTGTGAATCACTTATTAACACAAAGTAAAGATTCAAGCATGTTAAAGTATTTTTGAAAATCATCTTCTTTATTTTAAAATGATGTGTAGTATCATTCGGGAACGAATGTTCCTAAGGGGGAGGGGGGATAATGTAACATTTCGGAAGAGTGACATGTCTAGTGAAGAGCCCAATAGGTCTTTAATAATGTGTGTTAGGGGTAGATAGGCATCCTAATGCCCGATGTCAAGATATATTGGGCATAGTATATAAAATTGGCTAATGGGTATAAGCCAATTTCTATATAATATACCAAACAAGCAAAATATTGGGCATATTAGAAAATATTGGCTTAAAGGGTGTTAGCTAATTTTCTAACATTCATAAGCTTGTTTAATAAATGCACCTGCAATGAAGACCCTCAGTTAAAAACATTTATTCAAAACTTAGCACTATAGATACGAGGCATCCAAGTGTCAAGCCTAGGTACCATTCCACATGACCATTTAAAAGGATCATCTAGATTAAACAATGCCCAAGGACAATGTGAGGATCCTTCGAAAAATAAGAAATCATTCCCAAATTAACCATATATAGTAGTTAGTTAGGAAAGTTCAATAAACACATAAACAAGCACATGTGAAGAAGCTGCCAAAGGAGGGGGACCACCCTAACCGAATTCGGTTAGGGTAGTTAGGGGGGAAAACGTGCACAAGGGACCACTCCATGTGGAGCCTAAAATCCCTACCAATTCTAAACTATAACATACTACCCTAAATTACTGAATAACAGATTACTAACCGAATTGGACCGATAAGTTCACCCTCCAACACTAGGACCAAAACCCCCCCGGTTTATACTACCTCGAACTAAGTTAAAGAGAAAATCTAGTACCTACCTAGGATGGTCCAAAGTTGTTATGTGTCCCGCTACAAAACTTGATGAGTACTTTATTAATTACCCCTAGGTTACCTAATTCACATTAATTTCTCCACTTCCTCCTCTTGACCACAGGTCTACCCCCCTAACCTCCACCCATGCACTTTTTCAGATTTCGGTTAAGACCAGAATGGACAACCTAGCTAGTCCTCTAACCTATTATGGTATAGCCTTAGTTAAGATCCACAACTTGAGCCGTACTTTATTAATTACCCTTGTATAAATTAATTTAAATTAACTAAGAAATTTACCTTAATTACTTAAATGGGCACAACGTAAATCACAAAGAATATCAAGATTTACGGTTCAAAAAATAAAGACCACGTAGTACCTAACCTAGGATAGGTTCAGTAATTAGTTATGCCTATAACTACTTAAGGTATTTATTATTTATACTATTTCCTTGCTTATTAAATTATCCATTAATAATTAAATTAAAGGGGGTTATATATAAATTCTTACACTAAACCGTAGTACAGAAAACCCTCAAGAAACAAGCCTATACTTAACCTAGGATGGTCCTAAAGAGTTAATTTTTTTTTTCCAAAGATTCTTGCGGTCACGTCAATAGTTACCCTAGGTACCTTATTAATTAAATTATACATTAATTAATTAATTTAAAGGTGACAAACGAAAATCCTTGGGAAATTTTTTTAGACATTTTGGACCACAGTATGTTGTTTTCCCCTAGTTCTAGTCAATCTAGGAGGGGCTTTTTATGAAATAATGTTAGTTTATTATTAATTACATATTAAAACCTAAGTTGAATGAGTAACCACAATCCACCCACAAATTAGTGTTTAACCTAAAAATTAAACATTCAAATTCTAAAAAAAGGAACTGCAAACAGTAAACAAAACAAACGCAAGACAACCAAAGATGAAATTTATCGATTTCCGTAGGGCATTGCACAAGGTTTCTTCTGGGTTTCGTGAGGTGTTATTTGATATTACTGCTCTACAATAGTTAATGTTTTATGTCCTTTACTTATTTATACAAGAGAACTTTCTTTCAAACGATTCAATGATATTGAAAACTAGGGTTGTTCCCGTGTTCTCGTCGAACTCCTTTGTCCATAGTATCCTTTTCTATTGCATGTTTAATATGTTAGAGATCATGTTTTTTGTATGTGTAGCTGGATGATTTTATATGAAATTTTTATAAATTATGAATGTCGGTTAACCAATGAAGTTGCGATCATATAAAGTTAAGTGCTTCAAACGTGAATCATGAATCGACAATGTGATAGTTACACTCGTGATTGTTGTAAGTGTTGATGTGTTTGTCCGAATGTTGCATTTATGTCATAATTACGTTATGAAGGTATTAAATTCATTAAATATTAATAGGATGCTGTCCAATATTTCTTAAAAAGTTAACCTAAAGTATTGCACCAAGATTTATTAGGAGAATGATACTATGTTAAGATGTACCTGAAACTGTTATGTATGAAGATGATTACGGTTTGTTGTGCATACCTATTGTTAATGTGACTTATTGATGATGTTATGTTAGTCAAATGATCATATTATGATGTTCAATATGTTTATGCCTAGAGTTGTGTTATAAGGTTGGCTAAAAACATCTCCATAAAATCATAATTTGAGTGATTGATTGGCTTATGCTTATAAAATAGCTAACAATAAATTGCCCAAAAGGTATGTATCCAAATGGCTATAACATTATTTTAAATAATTAAATGATTGGCTAATGATAATATTCATATCCAACCAATATTAAACAATAATAAAAGTTTGCCTAATGCCACAAAAAAGGTTATGTAATCTATACCCCCACTGTTTATTGCCAATCAATCTTACACTTATGGCTATGATACTTGTCTAAGAGTTTATGCATGTCAATGCCTAAACTCTTTTTGCTCTAAAAAATAAACTTTGGCTAAGTATTCATAAATAATTAAATTTAAAATATAGATCAAACTACAAAAAATTGTCACATGCCCAACAAAAATGGTTTTGTAGTTTTAAAATATTCAAAAGTTATGCCAATTCTAATCATATGTCAACTTTTGTTAGTTATGGTAATGAATGAATAATAAAAAGAACTTCTAACTACTTAAATTACCCAAAATCAAGACATGCTACTCATTGCAACAACTCCAACCTGCTTTAAAAGATGACATATAAACTCGTGAAACTCCTTGATTGAAGTACTCATAGTCCCATAAACGATGATATCATCTACTAAAGAGGCCACCTTACCTCAGTAATTAATTTTCACTTTACCACCTAATTCAAGGGGTTATAAAGTAAATCAGTTAACATCATGGAGTGTTTAAGGAAGTGCGACAAAATTCCTACATAAAACTTCTAAACCTAAGCTACTCTTTGATATACCGTGGTTGCTCGGTATGATAATACTTTTCCTTTTTCCTTAGTTTAGTGTGTCCAAAGTCCTTTTTGTGCTAATTTTTATATAAGTTTCTGTTTATTTTCAGGAAATCTCTCCAAAGCTTAATGCGGAGATTTTTAGCGAAACCATGCAGAAGAGACCACTTATGGAGTTATGACGGTCGTCTTGCTTGTGACGGTCCGTAAGTGGCAGCGTAGTGAATCTGCTGAAGGAAGATTGGAAGTTCGGACCAAGTTGTGGGGTTACAAAACTTTGTGAAGGTCCGTCTTGTCTATGATGGCCCGTCCCGTCAAGTTTGTCACGAAGTTCAAGAGAAGTGATGAAGTCCCTAGACCCATATTCCAAGTTGAAGTGTTTTGAAACGTAAGCCCTCGACAACATTTTGCCTATGACGGTCGTCATACTTGACGTCGAGGGTAATGACGAAGAGTAAGCAGAAGAATTTGCATAAGTATGGGACGACGGAGTCCATGACTATCCGTCGTGACAACGAAGAATCAGTCGCGAGGTCCGTGCGACCCCGCCGGCGTTTTGTGCCTCTTCTCGCCCCTCGCGTTCCTTGTTTGTCCTTTGCGGTATTGGCGTTTCTTTTTTTTCTCCTCGTTCGAAAAACTCATTTTTGAGGTTGACACTTGGATTGTTAACTCCATATTGGTAACATGTGTTGTGAGATTCTTTATAATCTTAGACTTTTTGTGAGATTATTGATTACTTTTATATTCGTGAAAGTGATTTTTGTTTAATTAATCCAATCAAGCTTGGTTGATTTACTTAACTCTTTTTCATTGAAAGTAAGTACAAATGAACTCTTATTTAAGATACTTCAATCTTGTGTTTATGGCTAATGAGTAACTAAACCTCCATAACTAGGTTTTGGGAACCATAGGTCACAATAATGAGATAAACTCTAATAAAAAAAAAATTCATAAATATGTCTTGCATGTATTAATAATTCCTTTTCGCTTAGTAAGTGTTTTTAATATGGATGGCCCAACGTTAGAACTTGCCTTAATGCTACTTGCCGAACCAAGGAGGTATATAATATAAGAAAAGAATTATTAACATACATTTAGTGTATACTAATCGCATAGGATAGTATGATTGGTACGAGGTCATAACTTACTTATCAAATATCGAATACGATTTTCGTAATATGAGGAAGGATAAGGGTTAGGATGAGCAACCCACGTAGGCGGACCAGTTGCGTAGTGAGATTTTCTATATGCTTACCAAGATTTAGAAAAACCATAAGGTTATCACTTTTAATGCAGATACTAGGAAAGAATTGTTATAAGTTTAATTAATCAAGTTACGTGTGGGGAACAGGTGACCCTCGTTTACTTTCGATTAATTGATTAAAATCCACTGTCACCAGCTGTGAATTGTCTCTTTCTTCTTTCAAGTTCGTTATTTATTTTTCACTATTTAGCATAGAAACCATTTTAAAAATAGGTTTTTACTTTCCAAGAAGTTATTTGACGCAAAAAAATTATAACAGGTTGAAAGTTAAGGTCTAGACTATTTTCCTCGTTGGGAAACGATCCCAACCTCAACTAGGTGGTTTACTTACGTGACACGACCCAACAGCAAACGCAATTTACTATCTTATTTGAGAAGTAAGTTTGACGTATCAAATTTTTGGAAACCGTTGCCGGGCCCTATAGATTTTTTAAGATTAACAATGAACTTATTGTACTATAGTTTATTTGATTTTTTCTTTGCTTTTACCTTTACTTGTTTTAATTTGTTTTTTATTTTTTTTTAGAATTGTCCTCCTTGTTGCTAAATACACAAGAGAAGAGAAACCCTTTGTTTCCATACGATCACGAATTAGAGCGTACACTGCGCAATATTATCAAACTTGGGAATAAATGATAATGATCCCGAACCAGAACATCCCAGCTTCCTGATGTTCATGGTCCAAGATTTTAACCCTATCTCCGGGTGAACCCACCAGAGGGGACAAAATCCCGTTCCACGGCCCCAAGAATACTAAAGCGAGGCTATGATAACATAGCAGCTCGATGGGCCACTGGTTTTTGTTGCCTCCTCACCGACAAGCCACACTTTTATGGTAACTATGCCTCATGCTAATGCTCACTACCACTTGTTTGTTTTCAAGGCTACCTTCTGCGGATCTACTGCCACATATAGCAGGTAGGGCAGTGTGTAAATTTTGTGGTAGGGAGGCTGATTTTGATCTCGATGTAATCAGGGCTCACAGAGTGTTCCCATCTCTAACATACGGAGAGGCTTCTATACTGGTTCACTGAGCTCCCATACAACTCAATCTTCACTTGGAACCAATAAGGGAATGTCTTCTTAGCACTGCTACTATCCTGTCTCCAAAACTAAAACCACAAGAACATAGTTAAAACTTTGTGGCACTACCAGGAGAGTCAGTTATAGCTCTTGGTATAGATTAAACTCATTCGAGAGAGTGTTCCAAATCACCGTATATACGATTACTTCTTTCGAGGAAGGATAATAACAACAAAGTGGTATTGGAACACTATACAGGTGGATCTTATGGAGAATGCCCTTATGGGCTGACTTGCAGAAAAATTAGGAGGAAAATCTCCCGGAATTAACAAACTTGGAGTACTAGGAAGTATGATCCAGCGAGAAACACCTTCGCAGCATTCCACATCACAACCCTAGCAACAAAAGATATTCGTGAAGAAAATAGCTCAGATAGAACTGAGATTGGGTTGGTACTAAAACATTCACTGGGGTTGCCGAAAAAATAATGCAAACAGTCAACTAACTTGCTAAACCACCACCACCTCCTAATGATGAATGCTATTATCGGAGGATACCTAATGTAGTCAAATGAGCAGTGGGGGGTTTCCGATCCACATCCCGCGCCCAAGCTCAAATAGGAGAATTGGCGACAAGGTCAAGGGAACCAAGGGTCGAACTATGGAATTACAATCGTGAGGGTCATATAATGTCTGAGATGGAAACTACAAACCGCGATAAACAAACTTTAAAGATTAACTATGTCTAATAAACGACAGGAATGGGCCCTGTGTCCCTCCTCAAAAAAACTTATCGTGAAAGTTACTCCTAGGGATGGTGGATAATGTCAAAAAAAAAAAAAAACAAAACGTTGCGCATCAGGATATATTGAATGAAATGATGAGGAGGTTTGATGCTAGTGATGAGCACATTAAGGAGTTAAGGGGTGATTTAGCTAGTATTGGGCAAAAAGTTGATACACATGAAATTTCGATTAAACAGATCGAATTGGAAGTTGCCCAATTATCTGCGACAGTGAACAAACGGCAACCGGGAACTCTTCCTAGTAACACTATCCAAAATCCAAAGAATGATGCGCAGTGTATAGCAATCACTACTCGGGGTGGTAAGCAAACCATTGACCCCCCTATGTCATCTACTGAGGAAAATGTGAGAAAGGATAATGATAATGTGGTAAAGGGTAGTGGTGAAGCAGAGGAAATTAATGGAAAAGTTGCAGAAGTAAAAATCAAGGTAATTCCCATGCCTAGGCCACCACAAAACTTCACTCAGAGATTAGTGAAAAAGACCGAGGATGGTAAATACACGCATTTCATAACAATGTTGAAGCAGGTTTCTATCAATGTCCCTTTGGTAGAAGCTCTAGAACAAATGCCCGGTTCTGACAAATTTATGAAAGATCTGGTCACCAAGAAAAGATCGGTCACTTTCGAGGATGATGATAGACTACAGAATTGTAGTGCTATTGTTACAAGATCCTTCGTACAAAAGAAAGAAGATCCAGGTGCGTTGACAATTCCTTGTACAGGTGGGTCATTACATTTTGCGAAAGCATTATGTGATCTGGGGGCAACCATAAATCTCATGCCCCTCTCAATTTACAAGAAGTTGGGTTTGGGGGATCCAAAACCCACTGCGATGCAGCTACTAATGGCTGATCGAATAGTGAAACGTCCTATAGGGACACTCCATGATGTGCTAGTAAAAGTGGAGTCATTCATCTTTCCGGCTGATTTTATTATTCTTGATTGTGAGGTCAATTTTGAAGTGCCTATTATTCTTGGGAGGCAATTCCTTGCTACAGGTAGAGCATTAGTTGATATGGAGAAGGGACAGATGAAATTTTTGTCGAATAATGAAGAAGCGACCTTCAACATTTGTAATACCATGAGGCAGAGTCGTGAGCTCAAATCGGTATCTGCCATATCCCACAAAGAAAAGATGAAGAAGGAGACTGAACAGAAAAATGCAAAACAAGAGTATATGGTTAGGGATTTGGTGCTTGTAGACAGTTTTGTGGTGCCTTGTCTTCCAGGAATGCTCAAGTCCAAATGGACTAGCCCTTACTTGATTACCAAAGTATTACCTCATGGAGCTGTTGAGTTAAAATCCAAGGAGGGAGTGCGGTTTAAGAAGAATAGAGATAGAATAAAACTTTATTTTACGCATAAAGCATCGGGGAATGAAGTGATAGAGGCATACCATCTTGATGAAGTCTGAATAATCAGGGTCCCCAGTCGGCCGCGACTTAAATCAGGCGGCTTATTGGGAGGGCAACCTATACTTATAGTCTTTTTAGTAATGGTAGATTTTTCTACTATGGGTTTTTAAATTTGCGGGCACAATCACCATGAATTTCATGCAGAAAATTAACTCTGCCCCTTCCTGACGGATCCTCGATAGACCGTTGAGAGCCTGCGACGCACCGTCGTATCCTCCGTCGTACTAGCTACATTTTGTTTGTTAATTTCCACCTAGGGCACCACTACAGAACCAACGACGGTCCATCCAACTGCACGGACTGTCATCGAGGAATCGTCGCGTGATTAATGAGGCCATACCCGACTGACCGGTTTTGGAGTTAATTAAACATTCATCATTAAACTCCCAACCCTCATTTCACAACCCCTTACTGAATTATCTTCTCCCATTACTCCTCTATTTTTTTCACAACTTCAACATCTATTCCTCTATCACCCACCGATCCAATGCCCCCACCACAATCCCCAAAGCGCCTAAAAATGTTAATCTCTAGTCGAGTTGCTGTTGTGGTTGTCCTTCCTAGGCAACGAGTACGTGTCTATTTTTTTTCTCTATTTCTAAGGTATGTGGTCTCTATTTGCTGCTTATTTATACTTGCATTTTTGTTTTATAGTTGTATTTCTAGTTCTTCAATCTTATGGTGGTTTCTTTATATGATTTATTCTAACCTAAGTTCAAAATATCGAAATTGCCAGGTTAACAACCTTAGACATAGGTGCTTTTTGCATTGGCTAGTTTCCTAGTAGTTGGGATAGACAACTGCAAGGTCCAAACACACTACAAGTTGTGATTTGGGTTCATCAGGGAATGCATGGGGTACCCAATTCTGTTCGCTGTTATAATCAGAACGATACCCCGATTAGTGACCGTTGTAGGGTCCATCCAAAAGCCCTACACCCTGTCCCAAGGACACCATGTGGATGGCCGTCATAAACCCCCCACGACAGTCCGTCCTTCACCACGCCATCTGACGGTCCAGAGACCCCCTCTGCTAAGGCCCATATATTTTTTTTTTATGTGTCCTACGACGTGACAACGCCGACGGACCATCTACCTTGTGACGTTCCTCCTGCATATAACCGTCATGCTAGGCAGAGACTCTCCTTCAGGGTCTCTATATGTACATCGTCGGCAATAAAACTACGGACAAAGCTCATGACGATCGTCATAGTTTACGACGAGCCGTCACCCAGGCCCATGTGTGTCACTGTTTCTAGTAGCAAATGACATACTTTTTTTCAATGTTTTATTTCATATTGTTTTGTTCTTGTCTTGGTTTGCCACTACTTCTACTTTATGAATCCTTTACAGTTCCTATCTACTATGCAATCCCAAGCAAATCGAATCTACGCACCCGGGCTATCAAAGTCTGTCGCCCTGTCTGCCCCATTGTCCTCCTACTCTGATGATGAGCGTGACCCTAAAAGTATGTGCCCCAGCCTTGCACCCTTCCCGTGCTCCCAGTTCTCCTAGAGCTACACCCCAAAAGGTGCGTCCAAGCGGTTTTCACTTCTCCCAGTCTGATGAGAGCGGCACACACTGACCGCACACCCATCTGGGTCAGCCATCAAATGAAGAAGAAGCATCTGGCTCCTGTAGGAGTAATCCTGGTCCGAGGAGACTCCGGCTCTGTCTGAGGTTCCCCAGGTCACAACCAATGGAACCCTCCCCCAACCTCTTGCATAAGCGTTGCCTCGATGATGAGGCCTGCCAGTTTAAGAATCTACATAAACATCATGCCTCACCAGTTCCTGTACCCACCCCTATCATGACCAGCCCAACCGGTGGTGGTGTCGAGGGAATTCAGTCTGAACTCGCCGATGGCCCATGTCTTGACGAGATAATGATTGATGACTCGAACACTCACCTTGGCAAAGGCGGGTGCGTTACAGGGATTCTCCCCGACATGCCTGAGATCCACAACTCTTTCACAAGACATCACTTGGAGTTGAATAGCACTTCCGTTGGGACGTTACAGGTTTTGACATTTCCTGCATCCATCCGCCGGTTTTATATAGGTGATAGTGTTGATGCTACTTTGGAACCGGAACCTCCCTCACTGCCGAGTTTTACTAACCGCTGGCAGATAGTTAAGGATGGACAGTCTTGCGCAGCTCCCTGAATATCCGACCACGAGGTGGATGGGCCCTGCACCTGTCCGTTGATGAGAGGGTGAGATTGGGTGCTAGCCAAAAGGGGCCATCAAAACGGCCCACTCACTTTTCATCACAGCGAGTTTCTTATGGCTCTTGGTCCCGTCACTTCTCTGCCTTTCCTCCCCCACAGCTGGAATATATTGTTTTACATGGATCGAGCAGTGTTGATAGCGGCGAGATAGCCATGTTCGAGTTGGACTTCTCAGGGCTTCTATAAACAGTCAGTCAACGAGGGGCGATTCAAGGTAACTACTACCTACCATTTTTCCGTGCATGATCTTTGCTCTCTCTGCAGGTCCGCAGGGTGTGCCCATAGGCACGTAGATTATATAGATGGCCGCAGGAACTGTTGAACGTCCGGCCATCAGAGCTATAGAGGCAATGAGTTGCCCTCCGTGGATATGTCGACTCTCAGGCTGCAATTCAACAGTCTTCGTGCAGACCTCGACCACGCTCTTAGAGTCTAGGATGCCAGAGTCCTGAAGCCCCTTCTCTCGAGCCTTCCTAGAACACATGTTCTGCGGCCCTTTTTGGCTTCAAAATTCCACCACCTCCCCATAGATATAAGTGCCAAGAGCGAGGGCGTTCGAGCAGAGGACGAGGCGCAAGCATGGAAAAAGGAGCGCGAGAGATAGAGGCTGCGAGGAGAGTCTCAACTTGCTAGGAGGATGCGCACCAAATGAGAGCATCAGAGTTAGCGATGCGGCGTCTAGCCTCAACGCATGTGGGGAGTAGAGGAGGCACACTGATGTGCATTTGTTGCTGAGGACAAAGACACTGAGGGTGTCCAAATTGAGAGGACTTGGGTTCCCTGGGGAACCGGACCCACCATAGCATTGCTGATCGACGGCGCTTTGCACACAAAATGTTGGCTTCACCTACCACTCACTATTAGATTTTTATGCATTGGGGGACAAATTCATGCTTTTTTGTAGGGTGGGTAAATGTAAAGTGAGTGTTAGGGTGAATCTGAGGGTGCTCAATTCACTCATCTCTTTTAGGGTTTTCTTGCCTGTGTTCTTTTTCCCCAAACGACTGATACTTTTTCGGTTGAACGTCATTGTATATATTTTGTACATAGTATAATTCTAAGCCTGATGGATAAAAATGAAATCTTTTAGAAAGAGATAAACTGGAAAATGATGCATGACTGGTATATCACTGATAATTGTGTGACCTCTCAACCTGACATATAGTTCCACCATTGCATTGCCTAATCGTTAAATTTAAACTAGAATGTCTGATAATCTTGTATACGTGAATGAGATGTCAAGTGAGTGTGTTGGAAATCGAATAAGTCCACTATAGGTAACTGAGCTAGAACTTGCCTGGTTATCTCTGCTAAAAATAAGTTGTAATAGACCATTAGAAAGTACCATAGGCCCTTATTCAATATACCCATTTCTAGCCTAATCAAAGAAACCAAATGAACTTTATTCCTCTTTGATCCAATAATCTTAGCTTAAAGAAGACCTTTCTTTTTCACCCTCAACTAATCTTTATTCTGGGAATGATGTGTTTGGTCCTGGTCCCTCCTTGTACACATGTGCACCTCAGCTTTATGCAAATGAATTAATTAAGGTGGCTAATAGCAGTAAAACAACCTTCCTTATGGCCCTGACCCAACAATTTTTTGGGTATTATGTACCTTAACTCACGGGAAAAGCCAGAGTTGAGGTGGCTATTATGATGAATGCTCGTGGAATGTGGGGTTGAAAGAACAAGAGACAGAAAGAACAAAACTAAAGTGGACTCAAAATTAGTTGGAAAGAAAAGTAAAGAAAAAGAAAAATACACAAGAAATAACAAGAAAAGTAAAATAAGAGAGTCACTTACACAATGAAGAAAGAAAATAAATTGGCCAAGTAAAGAATATTAGAAACTCGGAAAGATAAAATGAAAAAGTGGAAGGTTTAGCCGATACTGTCAAGGAGTGCAAAAAGTCACTAAATAACCTAAATATACCTCTAACCGTGCCCTGAGCCTCTGTTACAGCCAAGAAAAGTCCTCTCGTGATCCTCAGGGTTGTTAAGAGCGACTTAAGGCAGTGAAAATAATGGCAAGCTTATGGCAATAGGTAGAATGAGTGTGACTTGTTCTGATATTGATTGGTGAAAAAGTATCCCTTATACCCAAACTAAAATCATGTGTTAAAATAAGGATTTTGTTTAAAGAGTGAGGACCCCCTAGTTGCCTACCCGGAATTGTAGCACCTCAGTGAGAAATTGAAAGAGGATTAGGTGTTGGTGCATGGTGATCTTTGTCATGTTTTCTGAAGCCCCACATAAGTAAAGCCTAATATGTGAATAGTATGCCCCAAATTTGATGATATTAATCGGGATTACTGACAAATGATTGCAAAGAGAAAACATGGAACTATTGTAAAAAGTTTTGTTATTGAGTCATAGTTGCGTCGCTTGAGGACAACAACGAATTACGTTGAGGGTGATTGATATTACATGGTTACCCAAATTATTTCACTTTTCCTTACGTTTTATGGTAACCAGAAAGTCTTTTTTTTGCTATTTTTATATAAGTTTTGCTGTTATTTTGCAGGAATCGGTCAAAGCTTAATGCGGAGATTTTGAGCAAAAATGCAAAAAGACCCACCTAACGAGCTATGCGTCCGTCGTGCTTGTGACGGTAGTAGTGGCAGCGTAGTGAAGCTGCTGAAGGAAGTACGGGAATGTGCTGACCAAGGTTGGGTTACGAAGCTTATGACGTCCCGTCGTGTCTCAGGAGGCCGTCCTGCAGGTTGTCAATGAAGTTCAGAGAAGTGAATCCTCAGTAACCATATTCCAAGAGTTTGCGTGTTTTTGAAACAAGTCTCTCTCGACGGACTGGTTGTGCCTATAAAGTCTAATCATACTTGCCGTCGAGGGTAGCTGAGAGAGAAGCATGAAGAAAATTACATCAGTATGGGACGACGGAGTCCCATGACTTTCCGTCGTGACCACGACGTTTGTCGACCCAGCCGCCTTTTGAGAATTTCCAGCAAATATAGATCCCTTGTTTTAATTAGGTTTTTTCAATTTTTTAGAAATAGTTCTAAAAACCTCGTTTTTGGGTCGACTCTTAGATTTTAAAGTCTTATTGTAAACATTGTGTTGTGAGATTCTTGATAATCATTAACTGTTTATAAGATTATTGATTACTTTTTGAGATCTTGCAATAATTTTTGGTGATTAATCAAGAAAGCATTTTGATTTTACTCTTTCTCATTGAAGTAGGTATCATGAACTCTTATTTATAGACTTGAGAATCTTATGTTTATGGAGATAGAGTAACTAAACTCCATACGAGGGTGTGGGAACCTAGGCAAATATTAGATAAACCCTATGTAAAATCACAATACAACCATAGTGGCTTGCATGTATTAATAATTCTTTTTCTGTTTTGAAGTATGTTTATTTCCGATGGCCAACGTTAGAACTACTCGCCTTATTCTACTTGCCGTACCAAGAGTTGATAATATGTAAGAATTTTTAACATAATTTTGTATACTATCTTAGTGCGAGTATTGATTTTGTACAGGTAATAACTTAGTCCACATATCGAATACGAATGCTTAATATGAGGTAGGATAAGGGTAGATAACAACACAACGTATCCGAACCAGGTGTGGAGTGAGATTTTTTAGATTCCTGACCAAGGATTTAGAAATACTAAGTTATCACTTGCATGCAAGATACTAGGGAAAAATTGTTATAGTTAGAACATCAAGTTTAATGAACCTTGGTGAACACGTAAACCCTATTTGTGTTTGATTAATTAATTTTAAATCCAACTGTCAACTGCTGTTAATGTCTCTGTTCAAGTTTCGTTATTTTTATTTTCACACTCATGTAGAATTATAAACTCCCCTTTTTAGTGTGTTTTTAACTTTCCAGGAAGTCCATTGACTCAAAAAAGTAATAACATGTTGAAGTTAAATCTAGACTATTTTCTTCGTGGGAACGATCCCAACCTCACTAGTTGAGTTATTTACTTGACACGACCGCTATACTTCTTATTTGAGAAGTAAGTTTGAGCGTATCACTATGATAACATAATACTCAAGTATTAAACTGTTAGAAGGTGTGAGTAAGTGTCATTAACACCAAAGGATGATATGTAAGGAAAAATCACATTTCATCAATGTAATGTAAGGTTGACCAGTCATTAATACCATAAGTAAATCTCAATCTAGAAGAAAGCATCCACAATGCTTATGTCAACACTACAAGATAAAGAAGAAATTAACATTTACGTAAAGGGGTGAGGAATTATGAAAAGCGAATGTTGTAAATTTAATTAATATGGTGACAACATGATAACAGACTAATCTGAAAGATGAGAGCAATATCAAATAAGCCTAAATAAATGTTACCAAAGCGTACTCTCCAATAAGAGAGTAAATCTAAAGAAGAGATCAATCTCTATAAACACTCTAACAAAAGTATTGAGATTAATGTATACTTAATACTAATTAAGAGATGAGAAATGATATATTGAGCTACGATGTCCTCATACTAGAAGACAACATCTATGACGTGTTAGTTGAATGTAAATGTAACGTATATTGAGCCACCGGGGGGGGGGGGGGGGATAGGCTAGCTATGCCCGCTGGTGATGCCTTCTTTCAGTAAGGACTGATGTTCCTGTAACTCTCCCATGAGATAGACTGGTCTTAATGCCGGCAAATATATGTTCCCTTAATCTCCTATTCTTTGAACCTATACTGCTAAATATAGGGATCCTAGCAAATGGTTCATGCCCTAGAACACTTGCATGTTCGGTCACTTAGGCCGTATTCCACCTTTTTTAGTGTGGGCAGACATTCTGGATGCATGATGCTCACATGATCTACGTTAGTTACGGTTAAGGTTTTCCAAAATAAAAATGAGGCCCCAGCAAAATAAATAAGAAATGAAATAAATGATATCAAGGTGGTTTGTGCAAGACAATAAGGATTGTGAACTGTAGATTTCAAGTAATGACATTAGGTCATTTTTTGTTCATTGTACTTCATGATCCTCGATGGATTTCTTAACTGCATTCAGGTTCGGCTGTATGTCTCAAACATCCTTCGAATGAATGAATGAATATTGTGAAGTACGAATGAATGAATGAAGCAAACTCTATATTTTCTAATTAAGGCCCTCGGATTGATGTCCCATATGTTCGGCCATCACTTAAGATGATTTAATGTTACATCAACGATTTCAAAAACTCCTGTATATGTAATGTATGATATATAAAACATGAAAGTTGTTAAATCAATGGCATGATCAATAGAGAATTGCTTGTGAAAGGTAATGAATATATAGTGTAAAGAATGACTCACTATAAGGTAGGGAAATCATTCCTAGGTCCTTGGATTATTTAATTGATTTATTGTAGTTGTGAGACTACAATGAATAATTGCCCTTGTAAGTAAAAATTTGGATAAAAAGAATTATTAAACTACACAACAAGCAAAAGAAAAAGACTGAAAAATAAACGAAGGCTTGTGCCAATATTGGAGTATGAATAGATGCCTCAAGGTATATAAACAAGGTTATTAACAAATTAATGGGCATAGCCTATAAATATTGTCTTATAAATACACTCATAACCAATTTAAGAATGAAATATTTATATTGTATGTAAGGTAGAAAAAAATGGAGCATGGAAAATAAATATTGATAAATATATATATATAATTATACCCAAGATAAATAATAATGAAGAATCTCAAGTAGAGTAGCCAAATCATCTCCTTCGTCTTTTGAACTGCTTACTCGATTCATTGTAGGTATGAGACTACAATGACCCATTGCACTTTTAAGTGAAACATAAGATGAAAGGAGATCGTTGAAATTCATAATAAGAAGAAGAAATAGACTGAAAAAAATATGTGTCTCAAATAGGGCTCTCGGGTTAGGACTATAAAATTTCCAAATCTTCGCTCGAGTTGTTCTAAAATTATGTTCATGATACTAATGTTTTGTAATCATATAGAAAATGAGTTGTGTGCTTTTAATGCATTAAAGTATATCATATTCATACCACAATTCACATATAATGATTTAGAAAAGTCTAGTCACTAGGGTGTCCAGAAACATGTTTTTTAGAAAGAGGTTTCTTCGATCATGCATAGCCTTATGTGTATGTTTGCATACACCCATACTTAGTACAAAAGGTGAACTAACCCCTACTATTTACTATTTTATAGATGTAGTTTAAGGGTCAGATTGACGACTCTTTCGATGGTTTGGACATCAGCGTTTCTCCCGACCAATTGGTAGGTCTTCTTTATTTCGAGGATGCTACAATTTTAGTATATCCTTAGTTTTCGAAAAAGATAGTTTATGGTGTCATTAGCGTTTTTTCGTACTTTCATTTCGAATCTTTTATAATAAGGTCGTGTTTGGCAAACATATTTTTGATGTCTTGTTATTCTATTTCGAATTTATTCTTATGATAGCTGGTTGTTTTATTTATGTTGAGCTTAGTATATGATGAATTCATGAAATAACTATATGAAATCTATGTATTCTTCATACTTTTAAAGTTTTTAAAGTTTCCGCTAAAATTAACAATATGAATGTGATGAATGCAAGATGAGGCTTGTATGCGACCTCTGAGAGGTCAACGATCCCAGTTGCGATTTGGATTCTAGAATCGGGATCGTTACATACCTAGAAAACATACTGAACTTCAGGGAATACTCCTCAACACTCCTATTGTCTTTCTTGATATTAATGAACTCATCAACCTTCACCTCCGTCCTCTCACGGGGAAATTACTTTCGTATGAAAACCTCCTCAAACTCTTCTCACTCTATAGGAACAACTCAACTTGCCTATTATATTTCCATTGTGTATACCACACTTGTGAAAGTTCCCTCAATTCGTACAAGACAACTCCAACTCCTCCGTTCTCCTACAAGTCCACCCCATAAATGATACTCCCCATCTGTACAACGACACAATCTACACTCATGGGATCCTCCTCCCACCAAGAGAAAATAGAGCTAATAGAATTCATCCCTCATCCTCACAAAATCCTGAATCCTAATACCATAGTACTCTCCACACATTCCTCTCATAGGTCCCAAATACCCCCTGTTCACGTTGGGGGCAGTCAAAGATGAGAGGCATAAGTAAGTAAAGCCTCTCTAATCTCCCCATTAGTCATTTCCGAGGGAACCATCGGAACCTTATTACCTTAACCTCCATTAGGGACTGAAGCCTCTCGCCCATAGATGTTTCGCGAATCTCACCGATGGTCAAGACTCTTCAAGAAGTGACTTGATGAGACTTTTTGATTCCTCGGACAACTTTCATAACCTACGCTTTGATACCACGTTTGTCATGACCAGCATGTATACCTTAGGAGTTAGGGTATTCTTAGGTCAAGGCACGACGTACTTGACCTCTCGGAGCTCTTGCACAAGAAATTTCGTATCATTTATCGCATATATATATATGTAAAGTAGTGTGAAATTAATATTTTTTACAACATTTGAATAGTCTTTAAAAATATATTTCATATAAAAAACACAGGAAATGTTAAGTCTCATATTATGAAAACTTAGATACAAGAATACTTGGGACACGGCCCATACATAAAAATATAGTACTACTAAGTCTATTACAATGCTTCAAAATAAGAAATCAAAATAAATATATGCTCTCTTTTAAAATGAGGACATAATGCAAACTTTGTTGGAATGATAAATAGAATCCCACCTTTCCTTCTAGACACCTTCTCACGTTCCACCTACACATCTAGACATTACAAAAATGTATGGAATTAGTACAAACACTTGTACTAAGTATGACTTAAATCACATAATCATGAAAATGAACATCTAATGGAGATATGCTCTTTTTGGTTTAAAAATCATAGTATAATCATAAGAACAACATTTAACACCTTAAAATAGATACGATAATATAAGCATTTTACCACATTTTAAAAAATATTACAGTAAGCCTTGCCAATTTACTGTAAACTAATTCAACATTACAATTAACCCATTTAGAATACAACCCTCTCTCTAAAGGCTATCCTTACACTAACTAACAATACACCATACACACAAACATTAGTTCCTCCTAAAAAAGGTGATTTTAATGTTCTCTTGATTGCGTTGCGAAGCAACCGTCCATACAATCCCTTTACACACCTAAGAGATCCTTTAGATTACCTAGGATAAAATCATTATCATTTCATAACATAACATATATATAATATGACATTCTCCTCACCAGGGTTATCAAAATACCATTCATATATCCCCTTTACACCATAACTACACTACCTTTATCTACTCTATGTAAGTACTTACTCATTTACATGTTATCCAACATAAGTAATTATCTTTAGTAGTTCATTCAATAGACATTCATCACATAAGTAAATTCAAATATTGATATCGAAGATGACCTAGAAAATGACTCACTAATATCTTAAAAACCTAATCGTGCAATGTCTTTATAGCGTCCCATAACAACGCCAAAACTGCATAGAACTTCTTCAACACTAGTGAGTATCTCATATGACGAGAATAGACAATAGCCGATATAAACCATGGTAACTAGGCATAGAATCCAGAGTTGTAATCTACTCCGATGGAGGATGTTATACTTCCTACTGGTAGAACTTGGACACATCCCATGTAGGCCTATACATAAGGAATATGAAGGGTTTCTTTTTATTCTTACCTCATACTTAACTAGAGCTACTTCCCCAATCATACTCACTCGGTGGTAGTCTTTCTTCTAATAGAATATTTGAATTGATGAGTACATGAAGAGGTTCCATATCTAGTTAACAACTTAATCACATTACTCTTTATCGAAAAAGTATCCTATGCTTGCTTTACGTTGGTTAAAATGATAGATTATAATTTTCCTACGGATTATTTCATGTCATTACAGACTATCAATCATTAAGTCCATGATTCACATAAGAAGGATACCATTACGTCTATCTACTTTAAGGATATCATAATCTCAGAACTATGTTGGAGGTTTTACATAATGATATTTTTAGAAACATTCTAGGTCACATGTCATTAAGACATTCAATACTAAGAGGCTTTAGCATCCTAAGTCAAAAGTCATATACTCATTAGACATGTATCAAGTATGGGACACCAGTATACTAAAATAAGACACAACATAATTGACATAGAGCATATACCATATATTTGTAGTAGAATATAAGAAAAACCATGTCAACTTTAGGTCACTCTATACACCTATATAGGATAATCGACACAACCATCACAAGACTCATATACTCAATTGGGAAGAATCACACATTTACTCTAAGACTACAAAAATAAGGACATAGTAATAATCTAACATTATAACCTAATGTCAATAGAAGAACACATACTTTCCCATTACTCACAAGTAGATAGGTATGATCTTACTCCTCATAAATCACTACACAAATCAACATAAGATAACAATTTATGCCGACAATGTCGTGATTATTATAATACATAAAGTAATGCCGAAGAGGCAAAAAAACTCAAAAGTAAAACACATAACACCGCCACCTTAATTAGAACATACCAATCACAACATAATTCATGACTTAAATTACATAATATAAAGAGAATTAACAGATTTCTCAATTTGCTCAACTTGAGGAGGAACTTCCTTATCCATCTTTCCTTCTTCAAACCTTCTAGAGGTCATCCTTCTAGTATTCATCTCTTATAAACACAAGAGAAGAAGTTAGGAATAGTTACTTACCACCTCAACTCTATAGGCACGACAAAAGATTAATGAAGAAAGTTAAACTCTATCGTCGTATATCCTCTCGCCCATAGATGTGTTGAGACTCACACCCATGATCATGACTCTACTAGACCTTTTGTATCATATATAGCATATACATATATGAAAAGTAGTGCATAATTATAACTCTTCACAACATTAAAATAGTCTTTCATAAAAAAAAATTAGGATATACTAAGTATCATATCGTCATACCTTAGACACAATAAACTTGTGACGCGGTCCATTCATCGAAATATAGTATTTCTAACTCGATTACAATCTTTCAAAAAAAGAAATCCAAAGAAATGTAATGTCTCGAGTAAAATGAGGACATACTTGAAACTTTTCTTGAAAGATAACTAGAATCTAAGCTTTCCTTCAAGAAACCTTCTCACCTTCCACGTACACCTTTTGATACAAAAAACGTATGGAATTAGTACAAACACTTGTACTAAGTATGGCTTAATGCACAAAATCATAAAAATTAGAACTTAATGGAAACATGTTTTTTTTCGTTTAAAAATCATAGTATAAGAATAAGAACAACATTTAACACCATATAAAAATATAAGATATCACATAAGCATTTTACCACCTTTTAAAAAATATTATAGTAAGCCTTGCAAATTTACTGTAACTAATTCTGTGAACCTATTAAGCATACAACCCTCTCACAAAATGATATCCAGAGACACACTTACAATACACCATAAGCATAACTATGAGATCCTCCAACCAAAGGTGACTCTAAGCTTCCCTTGAGTGAGTTTTGAAGAGACCGCCCATATAATCCCTTTAAACAAACCTAAGATATCCTTTCGATTACCCAGGATAAGATCATTCTCATTTCATAACATAACATACATATAATATGATATTATTCTCACAAAGGTTATAAAAAAACATAATAAGTAAATCTAGAAAAAGATTACCTAATTAATCCTTAAGACTACCTAAGTTTATATCATGTCTAATGTATCAACCAACTTTCCTATCTAGATTACTTCTTATGACTTCCCTAGGTAATACATGAGGTGACCATTCATGTGCCCCCTTCACACCTTAACTACACAACCCTTAACTACTCTAGGTAAATACTTATTAGTTTACCTGCATTCCAAAATAAGTAATTATCATTATAAATTAATTTAAGAGTCATTCATTACATAAGGAAGTTCAAGTAATTATCTTAGACATGACATAGGGACTGACTCACTAATATCTTCAAATCCTAATCGTGCAATGTCTAGATATTGTCCCATAAAACCATCTAAACTTCATAGAACTTCTCAAACATTAGTCGGTATTCTATATGATGATAATAAGCAATAACCAACATAGACGATGGTATCTAGGCATGGAATCCAAAGTTGTAACCTTGTCCGGTGGAGGGTTTTCTAATTGATAGTGGTAGAACTTGGACACATCCCATATAGGTAGATGGCTAAGGAATATGAAAGGCTTTTTTGTACTTTAGACTCATATTTAACTAGAGCTACTACCCAAAGAATACTCAATAAGTTCTAGCCTTTGTTCTCATAGAGTATTTCAATAAAGGAGAACATGAAGAGGTGCCATATGTAGTTTACAACCAAATAACATTAGACCTTACTAACGAGGTCCCATAGGGTTATCTTACAATATTTAAGTTTATAGCATAATGATTCTCCTAAGGATGATATCATGTCGTTCTAGCTAATCAATCCCTAAGTCCACCATTCGCACAAGAAGGGTATGATTACGATGTTGGATTTCAAGAATATCATAACCTTAAAACTAGGTTGAAGGCTCCACATAAAGGATCTTATTATCAACATTCAAGGTCACAAGTAATTCATACATAAAAGACTAAGAATCTCTTGCATCATAAGTAAACAAGTCATATTCACATTATACATGTATCAAGTAAGGGAAAAAAGTCTATCAAAACAAGACACAATATACTTCACATATGACATATAGCACAACTTTTAAGTAGAACATAAGAAAAACAAAGTTAACTTTAGGTCACCCTATACAATACTATAGGATCATCAACATAACCATCACAAGAATCATATAGTCAATTAGGAAGAATCACACATCCACTTTAAGACTACACAGAGAAGGACATAGACATAGTTTAGCATTATCAACTAATGTCAATAGAAAAACACATACCTTAACATTACTCACAAGTAAATATTGATGATGTTACTGCTCATAAATCACTAAACATATCATAAAATATCGATTAATTTCATAAAGTCCATGAACATTATAATACATAAAATAACACCGACGGGGTCACACAATTCACAAGTAAAAGATATAGCAATGCCACCACTAGTAGATCATAGAATTAATAACATAATTAAAGACCTAATTTACATGATACAAAGAGAATTACGGCAGCATACGTCCAATCCATTCTCACAACTTCAATCAATGACTGAATCATCCATTATAAACCAAAATGCCCTTACCAATGTTCATGATCATCAATTCAATACAAAAATCATAATACCCAATGAATCTAAATCAATTCAATATATATCTATCAATCTAAGACACACAATACATCAATCTAATACAGATCTTACATCATTCAATAGCCTAAGGAAAACTACAATAGAATTCATAAGCATTAAGACTTGATAATAACACCTATAACATAGCAAATTTGAAGAGTTTAGGTTTTTCATGTTTTGATGAATATTTTAGGTTAAAATAATCAAATAAATATTAATTCAATCAATATTAAATTATTCAAAGCATTTTATGCAGGAACACATGGAAAGATCAAAAGTTACAAATCTATCTTTTGATAAAACCTTTGAAAATTACTTGAAAGATTGGAAGTTATATGATAGAATTTTCAAGGATGAAAAAATATACCCTTACAAATTCTAATCAACGAAAAATGAGAGATATTGGTGGAGAAATAAATATTCAAGCTTCAATGGAGTTCTAGAGAGCTGTTTAGAGGTTATGGTTTTGATTTTAGAATAATAAATTCACCTAGGTAGTTAGGACTTATAAACCCAGTTACATTACCTAGATTTCGCTCATGAAATTTCTCAAATATTATTTGTACGTGGCATGAAATTTAAACTTCACCTCATACAATTAACACAAAGATGCGCAGGTTAGAGACCCAACATACCAATGCCCATCAACGGAGCGTAAGTTCACGAATGGACTGTCCAGGCTCCATGTCGATTGGGAAAGAGGTTGGCTTTTGGGAGAATATGATCCCTAGGAAATGTCTTGGACCGTGACCACCATTAATGAGGATTAGACCGTCTTACTGGCGGTCGATTACCTCCATCTTTTGGTGCTGGTCTAGACAGCCTTACGCTCTTGTGAAGGGTCCTTCCTCAAGGACCCTTTGTGGTTCCTGGGGGATGTTTTCTCGAATTTTTACAACCTGAATATGATTTTATATAAGTTTAGGACCTATCACATAAATTTCATTTAAAATAAATTGAGAAAACACAATGAAACATACTACGAGACACAAAGTCGTTTCAAGGTAAACATTTCGAAGGTCATTAATTTTCTTTGACGTTTGACCTCCAAACTTCATGAAACATGCAACACTTCCTATTAATACAATTATTAGTCATATAAGGACCACATAAAATCTTGATACACACATAATCACATAAAAACACATAAGGTATTTAGGTGATTGAGTCGTCGAACGTCTTGGTCGTCCATTCATGTTTAAATTCCAATTCACTTAAATACTTGGAAACTTCCTCATTACAAATTTATAAACCATTTTAGAACATTAGACATCATGAAAAAACATTTTAGGATCTATTTTCTCCTAATTAATTTTAGAGGTTTGTCTTCGAACTATCTCTTATGGCACGAACTTTCTCTATAGACTCATAGATAATCTCAGGACCAAAAAGTGAGGACTCGCCAACCTCAAACCATCAAACTGGAGACCTACATCTTCTACAAAAAAGATCTTCAAAAGGGTTCATGTAGATTCTCGAATTGTAACTATAGTTGTAGGGAACTAAATTAATGGTAAGTGATCATCCCAACATCCCATAAAATCAATAACTTAGGCTCTTACCATATCTTCTAGGGTATGTATTGTACGTTTTGATTGTTCATCTATATGAGGATAAAAAGTGGTGCGAAGTTTCACTTGAGTACCTAATCTCATTTTAAATGCTTTCCAAAAATAAGAAGTGAATTGGGCATCTCTATCCGAAATGAAGGACATGGGAATCCCATGAAGACTCACAATCTCATTAATGTAGTCCTTGCACACTGTTCGATTTTACATATAAAGGGATAAAGTGGGAAGACTTGGTCAGCCTATCCATCATAACCCATATTGAACCATTCCACTTCCAAGTAGGAAAATTCATGATTTGGATTAAACTACCTGATTATAGATGCTCACATTTAACTTGTTGGAAATATTAACACTTTGCAACAAACTCCGCAATATACCTTTTAAAATTGTTCCTCCAATAGACCTCCCAAAGGCCATGATACATTTTGTTGGAACGTGGATGTATAGAATAAGGGGAACCATCAGATTCTACTAGAATTAAATTTCTCAAATCGTCAACATCCGGTACGCATAATCTTCTTTTGTACCTAAGAACACCATCTCCCCTTGTGAGAATGAATCATTGACCTCACCAAGTACCGATTCCTTCAACTCCTTCAATCAAGGATAAATATTTTTCTTAGATTTAACCTCCACAACTAATAATGACTCAAAGTTATGATGGACATGAGACCACCACATGGAAAATCTTCTATCCGTACACCCAAATAAGCAAACCTATGAACATCTTTCACTATTTCTTTCTTCTCTTATTCATGATGTTACACACTACCCATAGTCATACGACTTAAAGAATCCACAACTATATTTTCCTTGATGGCGTATTAGAGGACACTCACGTTGTAATCCTTTAAAAGTTCTAACGATCTTCTCTGTCAAAAATTCAAATTCTTTGGTGTAAACACATATTGAAGACTCTTATGGTCAGTAAACACATCAACATGCACACCATACAAGTAATGTCTTCATATCTACAAGGAAAAAACTACGGCCGCTAACTCAAGGTCATGAGTTGGATATCTTATGATGAACTTTGAGTGTCCTAGAGGCGTAGGCTATAACTTTGCCATTCTGCATGAGGACACATCCCAAGCCCACTCGAGAAGCATCAAAATACATCACAAAGCTTTCATTAACTTCCGGTAAGGTCAAAATCGGAGTGGTAAAGAAGCGTCCCGACAATGAATTTTGACAGTTTTTGTTTAAAGCCAAATATTCATGGAGAGGAATAGATTCAATCCGTAAACAACCTCTATGGTACCTACTAACCCAATGATAATAAACTTTTTAAGTCGGTGGGAGTCTATGGTTTACGCCAATTTCTAACGACGTCTTTATTCTTTGGATCGATGTCTACACCCTTACGAGAGATAAGATGGGCAAGACAAGAAACTAACCTCAACATAATTTCACACATACTAAATTTGACATAAAGTTGGTGTTCTTTGAGAACTCGCAAGGCCAAATTAAATTAACTCTCATGCTCTTTTTCATTCTTGAAGTATATCGAAATATCATAAATGAACACAATCACAAATAATTTGAGGTAATCTCGGAAAACTCTATTCATTATGTCCATAAATGTTGTAGGGGGTTTTGTTAACCAAAAAGTTGTCACTAGAAATTCATAGTAACCATATCTAGTTAAGAATGTTATTTTGGGAATGTCTTCTCCTCTCACCCTAAGTTTGTGATATCCCGACCTTAAGTCAATCTTTGAAAAGTAGCTAGCACTATGGAGTTGATCATATGTATTATCAATTAGAGGGAGAAGATACATGTTATTTATGGTGACTATATTGCTTTGACGATAATCAATGCACATCCTAAGGGACCCATCCTTCTTCTTACCAAACAAGACCGGACCACCCCATGGAGGAATAGTAGGTTTACTGAAACCTTTTACTAGTAAATCTTTGAGTTGGACTCAACTCTTTCATGCAGAGATCCAATCCGACATGGAGGAATTTTAAAATGTTGATTTTTATACTTTAAACGCAAGTCAAAAAATATTTCCCCTTTCGGCGGAATTTTGGAAAGGGTTTCAGTGCACTATATTTACATCGAACATTCTCTTTTTCTAGGGACTACGCATAATTAGTAGTTTTCACATTTTATATTTTTAACCCTCACCACATGGTATAGATAACCCTTTTGTATTATCTTATAGGCCTTGAATAAAGAAGTGATTTGACCCCTTGACATAAAATTTCCCCCCTTTAACTCTAAAATGGGTTCATTTGGGTATCGAAACTTCAATACCCTCGTTCTACAATCTATGGATGGAAAACAAGCATGGAGACAATCCATACCAAAAATGATACAAAAAGTAAACATTTCAAGTTCTATCAAGTCAAAAAGAGTAACACTATTGGGCAACATTACAAGACATTTCCTATAGACTGTCTTTGCATCTTCGGAATAACCCAATAGGATACAAACCATAAAGGGTTCAATAAAAACATGGGGAAGTATATCAAATTTCCTAGCTACGAAAGGTGTAACAAAATAAAGTGTAGAATCTGGATCAAGGAAAGCATAACATTAATGGAGAAGACTTCTAACATACCATTCACTACATCAGGAGATCTATCTTGGACCTGGCTATTCCCCTTTCCTTGACTCTTCACACTAGGAAATTTTTTCATCGTATGAACACTTTTGGCCCAACCATAGAAACTATTTGTTCCAACAACGCATTCACCCACATAATTCTTTCCACACTTTCCACAAGTTGGTCTTTTTCTGGAGAATCAACATTTCTCCCATTCTTAGATTTAGGGTTAGATCCCCTATGATTTTGAGGCTTCTAGAAATTTGAAAGAACTTGGTTTGAAAAATTCTTCTTGAACATAGGGTTGTTTTGAATGTCAAGCCTACACATAAAAGAACCAATTTCAAAAGAGTTTTCCTTCTTAGCTTCATTAGTCTTCTTTCTTAGATGACTCTCCTCTACTTTTTGTGCATGAACCATCTTCCTAGAAATATACATGTTCTCATGAATCGTAGTTGCACAAAATTCTTCTTTAAGATCTTCTGACACGCCTTTTACATAACAGCTCATTTCATCCCTATTATTCTAAACCAATGAGGAAGCATATTTGGACAATTTATTGAACATTAAGGAGTATTTATTAACACTCATACCTTCTTTATGAAGGTTGATGAACTCCTCTACCTTGTCTTTCCTTTGGTCCCTTGAAAAAAACCTATCAAGAAAGACCTTCTTAAGTCGTTCATTTTTACTTAAGGGAACAATAGCAATAATTGACATTAGACCTTGTGAGCTAAACATGGAATCTGGTGTCATGAAACTCCACACCAAAATAAGGTGATCTACTTGGCAAGGTAGAACCAAAAAATGAACATAATATTCTAGGTGAAAGAAACATACATTAAGAATTAGATGATATAGTGGAGAGTCATAGTTCCACATTACATCGGAGCCTCTATCTCATGAGATTCATTGTGAACATACATGTCAACATGAGAAGGGAAACCTATCAAATCTAGTTCATTGATGCTAAGATAAAGTCCCTTTTTGAATTTCCTTTACGTTATCACTAATAATCAATATTATCATAGGCTATAGGAGAATAACTCCTTGAATAAACATGATCATTAGCTCATTATGTTAAAGATTAGAATTTCCTTACATATAAACCCTTCATTAGTGAAATTAAATTTAATAGTCATATAATGTAAGGCATACAAGAGACATCATAAACTTTGCATTATCCTATCCTTAACATGATTCAACATTTAACATATTCATAGCCCATCATACATGCATAGCAACATCATACATACTTCATTTGCATTACAACATCAATTATAAGCCAACATCAACATAATAGAGTAATCATGACTTTTGAAGACTTACTTATTGCGTCCAAGAATCTTCATCGATAAAATAAACTCAATTCATAACAATCATCCAATTATATAATGAAATGCTCAATAACATAACCAATGGCAACCACTCTAGTCATGCACAAGACCAATTAATAGTTACGGTAAACGAAAAAAGTTCATTAAAACTATAGCTCCAATCCCCACATTAACCTAACATTAAGTGATAGATATAACATAATCACATCAACTATTTAGGGAGAGAATGTGATTCACACAAAAACCAACAATTAGATATCAATTATTCATCCATACATATTTAATTATCCATAGAAAATCATAGTTTTTCATCCTTAGTCATAAATCTATAGTTTGGAAGAAAACCCACGTATAAAGTAAAAAACCTCGGAATTTAATTGTTATAAAACTTTTTTCGAAGGACCTTTTGGGAAAATAAATCTCAATATAATGAAGAACACATACCTTATTGATCGTTATTCAATAAATTTTGAATAAAAACCTTAGAGACTTTGTGTTCTTCCTCGAGGTTTTCCTGTTCTTCAATAGTTGTTGAATACAGGGAGAGTTTTTATAGAGATTAGAGGGATTTGTTAATTTTTATTTAGAGTGCATGAAAGTTGTTTAAAACTAACCTAAAACACTTATAAACTCCTCCCTTAATATACCTAAAATACGCCTCACTTAAATGATTCTTTTTGTGATGTTTAATTGACTTAAAAATGATGCGTACAAATGTGGGTAGTGGTTGCACGTCACGGGGGGAATTCCTTTTCTTTTTTTGAAAATTTATGTCAACGAAGTGTCACACCCCGGCTAGCCCCGAGACAAAGACATGGAACCTATGACCACAAGTAATCCCAAGCTAACCTTGGTGGCATGATCATGAACATACTAATGCAGAAGATAAACCATAATTTATACTGAAAAGAAGGGGAATACCCATATTCTATAACAAAGATAAATAAAATATTGATGAGTTTAATACAAAGAATTTATTAACTCAATACTAAGCTGAAACTAACTATATTAGAAAATAGCCTCTAAACATACTAGAAATGTTGGGACAGACCCTAACTAATCTAGCAAAACAGAAACTAAAAGACTAAATACTCAAAAGGAACTCATGACTATTATCAGCGGACAATGAGGACTCACCACTAAATCTTCTTAACTGGAGATCAAACATCGATAAAAACATGATCTTGATGCTTAGAACATGAACCTACATCAGGAGAATATGTAGCATACATATATGTTAGTACTTGAAGGTACTGAGCATTTATTATAGAATAAAGCTGTAATAAAACATGATTGAACAAGAACAAAAGCGAGTATAATAATTTGACCATTATATACTGAATTCTGAGCTAACATTATGCAATAACTAATTTATAACATGCTAAAACTGAATACTGAATATATTGATAAATGGTCAATAAATAGTCCGACTGAACTTTGTAAGCCACTAATAACCAATAATAAAAAACATGATCTAAATGTGGAGTTCGATGTATACGCCCCATCGATAGGACCCACTATACCCTACCAAAGGTATAAAGGCATTCTAGCGTGATCACTTAACTGATTGCCTACAAAGAGGACTTATAAACTACATGGCTAGTAGTTCTGGGACTAATCGGGTTTGCTGAATTCTAGTCCAACTCGGTATTATGATACTCCTAATGAATTATGTATAATAATTGATTATGACAGTGTTTCTGTAAATAATTGATAGCTCGAAACTGAACATGCAGTTTATGAATGAAACATTCAATCTAATAATGATGCATTAAAAACATAGAATGTATAATTAACTAACCAAAATACTTGACCTAGCATGTGTAATTCAAGAACTAAGGAAATACAAAGCTAGGATTCTGAAATTTATGAGATAATCTGAGCAATAACATGATAATCGTATCTGGAACATATATTTTAGCTAAATCATGAAGTTTTGCTGAAATTCTAAGAACCCTATGTTTAATCATGATAATTGAATCAAGAACTGACTGAAAACTAGGGACCCAATGGGTAAAGGAACCCACTAGTAAAATCCCACGTACATGGTGATGAGATTCACATAGAAACACTTCGATTTGTTGGTTGGAACTACTGGAAACTTGCTTCGTTCTTTAACAAGGGTTTTTGAGCTTATTCTCCTTTATTGCTTCTAATGTTCTAACTTTTGATTAACGATATTGACTTAGGTAAGTTCTTGTTATGTTTCTAGGCTTAAAGTGACTAAATTATTATGATTTTGGTTAAAAAATATGTATCTTAAGGCTTAAACGAAGTGGAAAAGACCAAAAGACCCTTGGGTTAGTTGATCTCGAACCAATCGACGACCGGTAGTGACGGTGTGTCATTCCATCGTCGGTTCATCGTTTTGTCAGTAAGTTGGGTGTGTTCTACAGGTCTTTGCTAAAATGGGTATAACTCTTAAATCATATGTCTGAATTTACCATGGTCGTTGAATATGGAAAGTTAATCCAGTCATGTGCATTTCCGCGTTAAGTGTCTGCTAATTCACACCTATGGTAAGACTATGGACCGTGGGTCTACCTACGAACCGTGTTGGTCATCCATGGCTCTTTTCAGAGCGTGGGTAAATGAGGTGTCGATCGATAGTCGCAAATTACAGACCGTAGGTCCGTCCGTCGATCATCACCTAACCAAATTTTTCTGAGCTGAGATTTTGGGGTTTTCTAACCCAGTTAACGGATGTGCAGAACGGGTCAGTCTAAGTCTGTCGATGGCCCTATTTGTTGCACTTGCAGATTTTTCTGAAAAGATGATTTTTGGTCTGTTTTAGATACGGAGTGTTACATTGTATCCCCCTTGAGAACATTTTTCTTCGAATAAAGACTAAACTAGCTGGAATATAGGGGGAGAGGTTCAAACCCTACTACTAAGCACTAAGAGTTCAGTTTATGACTAAATTGGGTTTTGAGAATATGCAAATACGCTTACAATACAACTGCAAACGGAGGAAACATGATTCTAAGCCTTTATTCACGCATGAATGACTTTATGGTTGCTTCTGCTTTTTCTTCACAAGTAGCTCCCTCTACGGACTGATTTCTCTACAAAACCTTGACTGAAGCGACTTCTTTGTTTCTCAACCTTCTAACATGGCAGTCAAGAATCTCAACAAGTACATACATAAAAGAAAGATTATGTTTAACTTCCGTATTGTCTAATGGCATCATACTAGATACCAGTTTGCACTACGAAAGGATAAGGGTAAATAAGTCTTTAGTTAAGAAAAAATATTGGGCTAAAATCCCTAGGAAGCCATGCTGCAATTTTCAGTAGAGAGAAACGAAGAAAAAAAATTTCCTTCCAACATTCATCATTGTCATCGGTTCTCACTTGTCAGTTAATTGTGTGAGTAGCAATGGAGAAAAGGTAAAAGTATATGCAAGAATAAGCCAGCATTCTCAAGTTCCATATCAGTGGGGATATTTGTTTCCACCATGGCAATTTAAATAGATTTGGAACAGCGAAGGAGTGAGGAAGATAATTAGTAAGCATTGATTCTTAACTAATGAGAAAAGCAGAAGGTGAAGGTGAATTTATGAACTTAGTTATATATTTTCTCTAGATTTTCCATAGCTATATAAATGGTGTTTAGAGTTAAAGAAATCATGAGTTAAAAGAAATAGAGAGAATTGTTAATTCTCATGATTTGAAGGAGTACACTAATTATTTGGAGTATAAACCTTGTTATTCCGCAAATATGAAGAAAATATTGATGGGCTACATTGTTTTATTGGTTTATTAAAATGTGAAGTTGATCAAAGGGAGGTTGTTTTACATGATTAAATCCCAATTAGGTGATTGGACAGATTTTGAGTCATTCATAAAAATTCTAGGGTTGGGTGTTTTAATTTATTATGAAATAGAATGTATGAAGAGCTTAATACTAAATTGATATGAATGCGATTATAGATTGACCAAAGGGATTTATAAAGATACTCGAGTGGGGAGCTTGATGTTTTCTGCACAATTACGGTGAGTAGTAATCTTACCATAATTGATATTTTTTAACATTCATGATTTTCACATGGTTTGGAATGTAAACGTGTTACTGAATGTTTTGAACTTGTATGTGAGACAAATTTTTTATGGATATAATACTGAAAAGAACATTACAGACTTTCTCATTCCTACAAAATATGATTACTGTTATTGAAAATGTTTTACACTTATTTGAGAAATAGTATTTTGAGAGGTGAATGTTGAACTTCGAAATGATATGATTTGATAAAATATAAATAGTTTGTTTTATTTTGAAATGTTTTACTTATTACAAAAAGGATATAAATGGGAGTAGACCTTTATGAATCCAATAGATAACGGTGGCATCGTTAGACATTGTGCACCTTCTAAATAATCATTTCTGATTAAGCCTTTGATAGTGGGATGTGAAACTAGTATACCGTTGCTGATATCCCTTGAGTAGGGATCTACCGATATGAATATTTAACTCCTTGGCGAGGAGTTCACTGTTGCTGGTTACTTCTCAAACAGAAGGCCACTGTGAATACACGATTCATCCTTTGAAACCTCCCAGATATAAGATTTGATATGGAAGTGTATTTCTGAGTTTACAACTATGAGATTTGATATGGAAAGGTTTCTCTGAGATAAATATTAAGTATATATATTGATTTATCTCATATAAAGCACAAAAGATTTAATATTGCTATGATTTATGAAAGAACCTTATTTCATCATTTTTATTATTGGACTAACATGTTTTCTGACTTGTGCCTCGTTAAAATGGTTGTGGTTAAGAATTATTACTGACTGAGCTATAGTCTTACTCCTTGCTATATCTTTTTACAGAGAATACAGGTGACTTGGTAATGTCTAGAATTTTCGAGTTTATAATATCTGGTGAGCCCCGCACTTGTTCACGTGGATAACAAGCTTAACTGTTATAGACATTTATTGATATTTTTGGAGTCACTCCATAGTCATTTATTGGTATTTTTGGAGTCACTTCATAGTCATTTTTTATTAGAAGTTATGAGTATCCTTTAGTATTGCAAACTGGTGCCTAGTATGAGAGTTACGTTTTTGAGTTGGAATCAGTAATTTACTCTTTGAATAGTTAATTGATGAATAAGGTGAAAAAATGAT
This sequence comes from Solanum habrochaites, assembly GCA_027704765.1. Lineage (NCBI taxonomy): Eukaryota > Viridiplantae > Streptophyta > Magnoliopsida > Solanales > Solanaceae > Solanum > Solanum habrochaites. The sequence goes on from JAKWJA010001191.1 coordinate 34,631, forward strand.
ATTTGTTGGCTGCGTTAATGATTTCTGTTACATGAAGTTTAAGGATAGGAACAAAAATAGAGGAAACTCAATTCGATTTACTATAGATTTCTTGTTAACGCTTGGTTTGGAACTCTTCTCCTTAACGCCGTTCACAATTCTAAATTTGTTCGTGATAAATGATCACCTTTCTCTTATACCTATGATTCCAACATTCAGATTATCGCTTATGAATCTTTGTATCTGCGTAGATATAGATATGTTGTTGGCTAGTTTGAAGTAGGTGAGGTGGCTTTGATAGGGATAGATTCATTCCTTTGTACGATGGAGAAAGTACACGTCGTTAGAGGTAGACTTAAGACAACCCAAAAATGTCAGAAATCTTATGCATATGTAAGGAGAAGGGAGATAGAGTTCTTTGATGATGATTTGTTTTTTCTGAAAGTCTCACCTATGAAAAGGGTGATTAGATTTGGGAAGAAAGGGAAGCTCAGTCCTAGATATGCAGGACCTTACAAGATTATTAAAAGGAATGAAAAGGTGTCATATGAGGTAGAGTTGCAAAGAGAATTAGCCGCAGTGCGTCCAGTCTTCCACATCTAACATTTTGAAGAAGTGTGTGGGTGATCCAGCCTCAATAA
>JAKWJA010001192.1:0-15622 GCA_027704765.1 Solanum habrochaites
ATAAATCAGAATTCGTAAAGGTGAACGGTGACCCAGAATAGTGGGTGCGAGCAAGATTATATGATTTCTCTTGAAATGTTACAGCGGACCAAAATCCAAGATGAATTGCGTTATGATGATATGAACAATATTCTCATTAACAGATATCAAAAATTGTGAGAAAAAACAAAGTTTTTAAAGAGTGAAACAAATGGTACTAGAAGTGTCACTCAGGTATAACGTAAATGGTCTACATATTAGGAAAGCGGGCACTTTAATCAAAGATGTGTCCTGTGGCTCAACGCAATGACAACAAAGGAACATCAAAAACCAAGAATGACAAAGAGAAGAGAAGGGGAACCTGGTCGTGGTAGGAGAGATCGAAAAGCTGCTCGCAGATTTGTGGTCAAAAAGGCTCTTGTTGCCGTGGGGTGATTCTTCAGTGATTCCGAAGAACCTGATGAACCCTATGTGGTCTTGGTGTTGTACATGAGGAGGAAATCATTTCGATGAAATGTTTGCTTCTGGCTTCATACGAAATGAGAAGAGGATGACCAGGTAACTCTTGACGTGATATCAAAATGACTTGGATAAGTTAAATTCTCCTTAAAGAATTGATGAAACCTTGGCAAAAGTCAGTGATTGAGTTCATTATTAGAGTTTTACATTCTGACAAGCGTACAACCATGAATGCTGAACTTGACGTTTAAACTGTTAAAACAAAGTTATAAACTATGAACGAGAAAATGTTCAAGATTGATCTCTAAGTCGTCTAAATTCGGAACTTCGAAAAAAACCGTTATCATACAGATAACTGAAGAACTGAAAAAGCTAAATGAATCGTCCAACTGGGTTTACAAATTGAAATTCAAGAAAAATTAAAAAAATTTTAGACAAGGCCTGGTATTGTCTCTGGAGAAGAGCAACAACTTTGGAAAAGGTGATATTGTACTAACTTAGGAAGAATTCTTGAAAACATCATTTAAGTGGACAAAATCCTTCCTTAAGTTATTGTCAAAGATGCAAGCAACATCAGAAGACAATTTCAATAAAGTAAAGGGCTAGGAAGTTTTGAACACACTCCTCCTTATAATCCTCGTGCGAGTAAGGATATGTGTTTGTATCTGACAATGTTCGTGATGGTCTTCACTGTGGTAAGAAATGGACATCTGAAGGGTGATGTGTCTATAGCTGGAGAAACTCCGGTGCAAGGCTCTCTAAAATCTATGCTGAAAGGAAAAAATTTACCATAAGACGAGAACCTGGTCCTTCAAAGCATGGTATATCCAACTCAACAACAGAAATTTTTCAAAGAAAAATCTGTCCCTTCGGCCTTATGTCGCTTTTGGTTAGAAGCTACAAAATTCTACCATATTGGGTCTAAATACAATCATACTCACAGTCCTTTGTCTCCCTACTCTCCCTACTGGGAGACTCAGCTGAAATGGGTTCCCAAGCTTAAACAAGTAATTCTTGTTGCAAGATGAGTGAGAGGAGGCAGCAGTCACTGTTGGTATATGGACAGTGGATGCCTCTACAACATATGACTGTGACATCAAAATTTCCTCTCCTCAAGACACTTCAAGGGAGGAGGTTGTCCTCTTTTGGTGATGAAAGAAGGGACAATTTTTGGGTGTAAGATTTTTTGTGCTGACCAATGGAAAGGATGATCTCGAAAAATTGGTGATCCTAGAAGTGATTGAAGAAGTGTTTAAAAAATCCAGCAAAAGCTCAGTGGCAATTGACAGAAATGCATTCATGTTGTTTTTTATGAGATGGAAAATCTAGAAAAGAAATGGTACCCACTGAGACAATATTGGTAGGTTCAAAACACGCTGCTTCAATTCATAGAATGAAGGAAGTGAAGCTGATGGACAGACAACAGTTGAAAAATGACTTTGATGATCACAATCATAGTCTACCTGCAAGGCTGATGAGGTTGAAAAGTGTAATGAGGTCTATGGTGACTACCAGAATTCCAGCCAGAAGTACATCCAAAACTCCCACAAATGATGTCAACTCCGATGAAAGAAGAACATGACTTATCATATCAATTATCTGCTGGCTCCATATCAGGATAGAAGAGCATATTCATCACAATCCCTCCTATGAATATCTTATTTTAGCTAGTGTTCTCTCCTTTGAAACTCTGGAACTCATAACTAGAATCAAAACAAGAAATCTAGTTGCATGTTTCACATTCCTATCATCTTTTGAAGCCAGAAATGTGGAAAGAAGCACTAAGTTGGAAATGCTGATTAGATCAACTTATGCAAAGACTTCTCCAGTTTGAAAAGCAAGGTATGGTACCCTGGTGCCTCGACAGGAATGCAGAACAGTAACTGGAACTAATGGGTTTTCAGAAACAAGCTTGATGAAAGTGAGGATTATCCAAATAATCCGGTTGGTGGTGCAAGGATCAATTTGAGAGAAATCGGTTAACGTTGGGCATTTGCTCGCCAAGTGATGTTCTAGCTTAACAGTTGAACTTCCTTGATGGCTAAAATTGCACGTGCAGGTAATCCTATGTGTAAACATTTAATTTTTGAACAAGATCCTTTTTTACCCTTTTGTAGTATACTCTCAGCAAGGACCCATGCTTCTGCAAAGGGAAGAAACTAGAACCACTTGAGGACTGATAGTTTTAGAAGACTGTGCTATGGGTAACCACTGGGTGCCTGCTGTCATCAGGTTATAGCATTTATGACACTTAAAATTGAAACGACAAATATGACCGATTGATAATGCCTTAGTCGGTGTCAGTCATTTACTTACGTACTCTGACCGTTTTTTTTTACCATCCATCGTTTCATTTTCAAGAAACCGACACTATCCAAATGCAGACGCCCTGTCAGTCACACTTCTTCCAAAGCCTGTATTAATAAGGCCATTTAACCTGGTTCTACTCCTTTTTGAAACCCTCATCATTTCATCTGTCTATTAACTTCTTCCTGTTACAAGGGTTTTAAGTAAAAGCTTAAAAGGCAAGTTTTGTTCCTTCTTCTTTCTTACCACTTCACTGCTCATAAAACCATCTCCTCTTTTGAAAAAAAAAAAAAAATCTGCGCGTGCATTGAATGAGAGGCTTTCCAAAGAGCAAGATGCTCAAATTTTGACGATCAGGATCACACTAAGAGCGAGGTTTTAGGAGCTTACTGTGCGTTTGAGTGGTAAAGGGCTGAGATTGCTATACTCCAAAGTATAACTGCTTACTGCACAGAGTGAGGGACCGGACCCTGTTCTCAGTGGTAGAAGCTCTGGAGAGAGAGATGCTGAGTTGAAGACGAAGATAAACTAACTGCCCTGCATGAAAAGGCTATCACGTAATGATGCTGTCCAATGCCACGACTCACTCTTGTCATCCTCCAGTCCCTGTCTCATCCTCCCCCCTCTCGGCGCTTTCCTTCCATACTCTCGCCCCCTCTTCCTAGCCTGTTTAACCCATGCCCCTCCTTTTGTCAGTTTTTGTATATGTTGTTTGTCTTATCGACTCAACTGTGTTGATGGATATTCAGTTGTTTTTTCATGTGATTAATCGTTATGATGCAATGATGGTTACTTATTCCTTGCCTTTCGATTATCTTCCTTTGTGCATGCTTTTCCCCCTTAACTATATTGATTGCTCTTTAAGCTTTGATCTTGTTCGTATCTTCTGTTGAATCATTGGTTTTTACTTGCATCATCATATTTTTATGATGCCAAAGGGGGAAGTGAAACTGTAGTGCTAAATGTTTTATTCATGGATAGAATAGCACGTGAGGGGGAATATTACCGTGACGGGGGATATACAATAAAGGGGGACATTCTGTGATGAAGCATGCTGTTCAGATTATGACGTTTAGTTACATCAATCAAAGGGGAAATGTTATTTGTAGGTTGATGTTGATGATTTGACAACTAGAGGGACCCTTGGTAAAGGTACCCCCACTCACACCGGGGTTTATACACTTAAGTATTTGGGCAGGTTCTTACTTTGCAAGTATTGCAATTAGGGTTGGTCTTGTTTAAGTATTGCATGATGAACAACAACCCCGCGGACTAGTAGTACCGAAGAAGACTCCTCCATTATGATGATCCCAGTCGACTGCCATCGATGGAGATAGAATACAGAAAGTAGGGGTGGCACACTTCCACGATGGCGTCAGAAGTGTGACCTTTCAACCAATGGCAAGAAGTTTAGGAAAGTGCTTGGCTATACAAAGACACTTTCCTAACACTTTTTGTGTGTTTTTTTGCAACGTGATAAAAACTTTTCAGAACTCTTGCAAAGGCTACACAAAGCAAAGGCAGAGTATTCCAGGACAACAACACATCTGGAAGCGGTTTTTCGTTAGTTGTTTAGGAATTTATTCTCTTGTTCTAAATTGTAAACCAACTCCTAAATCTATAAAGGAATTGGTTTCTTTTGTGTTAGAAGTTCTAAGTTTCCAGTTTTGGATAGCTTAGTTGGGTAATTGTTTTTCTACTTAGGCTTGTTGAGCAATAGAGGACTATTGCTTAACGGTAAGATTGAATAACTCTTTCTTAGTTTGGTGTAATCGTTCGCTTTTGCTTTTGAAGATTAGTGAACACGATTGAAATCTGTGAGACACAACGTTCGTGGTTTTACTCCCTTAATCTAGGAGGTTTCCTCCAGTAAATCCTTGTGTTGATTTTACTGCATTTAACTTTCTGGTATTTTCTGAAGAGAAGAAGGATCCTGTTCCAGACTTGTAGTAAGTAAGGCATTACATTCTATCATATTTTATAAAACTGCTAAATCGTGTTTTAAAAAAACTCAAACAAATTCAGGTCCGCGTACTAAACTAATATACTACTACCTTTGCATTAGGTCATTCTGCTCAAAATTTCCAATAGCACAACATCAAATGATAAATGTTATACATTCACTGCATTAGCTGATTAGAATTTTATCTCCTATTCCCCGTCCCAGTAAGTTCAATCCTTTCACATGAAAATTCACAATCAATGCTTTCCTTCCCTCTTCGAACTCCGCAAAAAATCAAATTGTTGTTGGATGTGGTTTGAGGCCACTCCTTCCTTACTATTCCCTGTATCGATCCTTCTCTCTATTTTTTCATTTTCTTTCAAACTCCACACGTACCTTGAACACTATCAACCACTAAACGATTAAACAATGCTTAACACAAAATACCGAAGACTATTTTGGGTTGGTCTTGAAAGGTTGCTTATTGAGGACTAATTTTGTCCTCCTTATAGGTAGGATAATGCTATATAAGTTACTTGATTAGCTTCCGGAGGACTTTCACTATGCTGTACGGAATTATGACATACCGTCCTGAGGAGATCCTTTTGACCTCTAATATCAAAAGTATATCTCTAAATGCAAAAATTTTTATATGTAGCCTTCGAAAAAAAATAAATTTACTTTTAATCTTCTGTGATTCCCCAATACTCGCTGATAGAGGTAAACACCTACTATATTCCAAATATATATTTCTTAAGTCGTGTATTTTAAGAAAACTCACTAGGTTTTTAGTTCCATTATAACTCCAACGAGATTTAAATTTTGTCTACTTACAATAGACAAATGTATATATTGGTTCTAACTTTTTTTTGGTGGGCCGTAGAAATTATGAACCGTCGTGATTACTATTCCTAATTTCTTAAATGGGTACTTCTGGGAAGGTTTTCATATAATAAATTTGCACACTTTTACAGGGTCCTCAATAGTCCTTGCCTTACATCCGACGTATTATTCACAATCAAATTGGTATTTTTATTCTATGTGTATTTATTGTTGTATTCATATTTACTACTTTATTTTGTGTTACCTGAGCATGGGGTGTTTTGCTAACAAGCTTTTTACGTAGGGGTAAGGTAAGTGTCTGCTCTACCCTTGCGGATCACAATGTCTTTGGCCTAAGGAATTATTGCAACGATAATGGATGAATATAAATAAAAGGGATAATACTCAATTACCCCCTAGCCTATACCCAAAATCCCAACGACACACCTTATCTTTGAGAGGTCCTATTTACCATTCAACTTTTTTTTAAGTAATATATAACCCCTTGCGTGCCTACGTGTCACAAAAGCGTGATTCACCATCTAGGTCCGCGTGATGGTGAGTGCGGAGTGAGTGCAGAGTGAGTGAGTGCAGATTTTGTCTAATCAATGGCCATAAAAATGAACCACGTGTCAAAGCAGATTTGAAAAAAAAAATTCAAAATAAATTTTAGGTTTCTTAAAGTATCTTCTTCCTCTTCACAAAATAACCCCATGTTTATGGTGCTCATTTTTTGAAGAAGCTCCATCCATTATCATTTTCAAGCTCCTTGATTTTGAAAAGGTAAAGTAACATTAATATATTCTTTACATTTTATGTGATTATTAGTCTTATTTTATGTCGATTATTAAGTCTGAACGTGATTAATTATAGTAAACCAAATGATAACATAATAAAAAGATCCATATTAACAATTTGAAACAAAACTCATTATCGTTGATTAAAAGATTTATAATTCTGGGGATAGGGAAGTGGGGGGGGAAGGAGAGAGAGGAGTATATTTCATTAAAGTCACTTTAGCAAAAATCGAAAAAAGTGGGTCCGGCGCGGTTCGCAAACAAATCGACACTTGCAGATTATTTTTATACGTAGGCACGCAAGGGGGAGGTGGTAATATATGATTTAAAAAAAAAAGTTGGAGGGGGTATAGGACACTCATCAAAGATAAGGTTGTGTCGAGGGATTTTGGGTATAGGCTGTGGGGATTGGGTATTATCCCTAATAAAAGGATTTACTGAACATTGTTTAATCCAAACGGAGCATAGTTGTTGATAATTTAAAAAAGATGTGATTTGTTATGTTTATACTAAATGGATCAGCTATACAACAAATTCAGATAATATGCACAACACTTGGATTAGGTATCAATAGCACCTTTCAACGAGAAAAATATTCAAAATTGATGAATCAAATGTATTAATACTCAAGAAAACAGCTAATATAAATATAGGGAAGGAAATCAAAAGATTATGACAATATCAGTGTACTCCAAAAGGTACAAATATTACTAATGATCTAGATAGGCAATGATGTTGTTTATCACGCGCGAAGCGCTGACAGTTTTCTAGTATCTATAAAATACAAAAATTTACCTTCTTAATATACAATTTAATTTTTTTATCAACAAAAGGGAGTTAAAACTCATGAAAATCACGTGGTCGTGCCTTGCTTACTATTGGTAGTGGTGCCGTTGGGTGAGGAATGTTAGGGCTTGCACCTCCTAAACATATGTAATACATATAGTAACAGTAAATTGAAAAAAATTGATATAGGATACTAAATCTGACTCTAAAGTTCCAAAGTAGGTTATAAATAAGCCTAGTATTTTAAAAGGGAAGGGTTAGCCTAGATAGATTCTTCAACTAAGAGTGGAAAGAGAGAGAAAACCCGAACTTACAACATTACGTATTCGTATTACTACAGATGACAATTGAAAAGGATTAACATATATTTAGCCTTATCACTTATACGTGAATGTGAGAAGATATTCTATTTCGGAAAGATTCTCTTAAGTGAGTCGAATTCCAAGTAAGAAAGAAGAAATAATAAAGAAAACACATATAAATTGGTATTGAAGTGAATGAAAGAATAAAATATACAATAGTAGAATAGTATATAACAACCGAAACCCCATAACAATAATGACAGAATACAAGGGGTATGACTAGATCTACGAATGTATCAACAAACCTAAAACCTAGCTACGTGATCACAACAACATCTACTAACTTTGCACCCTATAATTCGACTTGCACTCTTTCAACTCTATCTAGATCTTCATATCTCAGATATTAATTGATATGGAAAGTGGCAATGTCCCTGTCTAATATACACTCTCCTCGATTACGTTTTCAGACTACCCTACTCCGACTTGCCGAGAACCTCTTTCAACTGCCTCTCGCACTTTTATTGGGCATTAACCTTGTTTCCTCTACCATGGTCCGAAAATTTATAACGTCCAACGACCAATTAATTTGTCACATAATTTTTTTATGCTAGGTAATTGTCATTTGATCTTAATTGAGATAAATTCCCCTTATATGAGGGAATTGACAATGGTGGTTCATGGCCACAAATGCAGAACCGTTTTCAAATGCGTCACTACAAAAATATAGGATTTTATTTAGTTTTGTTATGAATTTAGAGTTTGTGCTCTAAAGAATAATTTAAAAGTATTTTCGGCAAAATGGACCTCTTATATTAATAAGTATAAATTAAAAAAAATAAAATTGATTTGAAAAAAAAAAAAAATCTCTTAGGTATAAAGATGAAAACCTCTTAAAAAATGACGCAAAATAAATAAATGTATATAAAGAACTTAGTGTCACGACCCAAAAAACGAGTCGTGAGCGCAAAAATCCACACTTAAGACTAGGTGGACAAAACCCCCAAAAAGAAATTCAAATCCCACACGTACCAATAAGTCAAACTGTTGAAGAATAAAATATTGCGGGAAGCTCCAAAATTATACTATCGTTTCCCAAAAACTGAAAGTATCACAACAAGGACAGCTAATTTCTAATTACTAATGTCTAAGGATTCAAAACACCAAAATAAAATGAATAAAAAGTAATGTGGTCCAAAAGTATAGGATATCATGTCATCGACCGAACGAATCCAACAACGAGCATGAAGAATAGCTCACCCTGATGGAACTTGATAGGCGGGAGGCTAGCTTAGAGATGAGGGAAATTTGAGTCAATAGGTACACTCGCTGCATTTCATAAAAGAAACAAAAGAAGAAAAACAAGATAGGGCTCAGGACGAGGCAACATGTACTGAGAAGTATCATCGGTCAACCCAAAATTAGTAACTAATATACCATAAAAAATATGTATGATCAACTATAGCACTTAACAGGTGACAACCCACAAACACAACATGAACAAGTATCAACAACATTAAGTAAGCTCGTAATAAGTCAATGAGATAAGTATATACAAATGAGGGGATCATGCCTCCAAACCAAACCATGTGGGGGAGTTGAGTTCTTGGAGAGTGTGTACATCCATTACATCACATGTTTTCCTTTAATATTTATCGTTTGCCGGAAACGGTGACACTTCCGATCCAAAAATACCGTGTAGGAACGTGACACTCCGATCCAAGAATACCGTGTCGGAACGTGGACACTCCGATCCAAGATTACGTGTAGGAAACGTGAACTCCGATCCAAGAATACTGTGTTCGGAACGGGACATCGATCCACGAATACCGTCTGTCGGAACGTGACACCGATCCAAGAATACCTGTCGGAACGTGACACTCGATCCAAGAATTATCGTGTCGGAACGGACCACCGATCCACATTATACTTTAATTGTATCCCTTTATTATCACGCTGTCAATTCATTGTTATATATATCAGTTCAAGCCTTCTTATTCAAGCATCACTTCGATAGATAGGGGATTCGAGAACATCTAAATTCTACCGTTCTCAGGATTTCAGACCAATCCAACCCCCCACACCAAATCATCACAAATTCTACATAGTCAAGTACATAGAGAACTTTATAATATCATTCAAGGCATATCAAGGCACTATTAGAGTTTACTATCCCAAATCGCATAAACCAATCTAACCTACTTCACGTAAGAACCGAAGTAGCAAAGCTACTTATCCAGTATTTTTCCTTTCTATCCATATGACCTCCGACCTTACAATCTATCAAGCATGCATAATTGAGTGTAACGAGTCTATAGCATTCATATTACTATATGTCTAAGCCTAGACCGAAGATTCACCTACTCTTAATAAATTCCCAATGTTAAGTCTAAAGGTAAGTCTTACTCCTCAATTGAATATAAACTATAATGGTACTCTGAATTTAGATACTATCACCTGAATATTTAAGTACTTATTTTAATGGTTGATCATGGAATATAACGACGCTTACTAAATTTAAGTCCCCTAGTTATCCAAACCTTCTCTTTTCTTGATATTTATGGAATTATACAACCTAGGATGTATAATTGATATCTTAAACCTAGTATGATAATCCTAGCACCAGATATTCTTACTTCCCATGTCCCAATATGCACCCCCAATCTATGCTAGTCAAATTGTAAAATTTATCTAACCAGCCAATACTTTTTCTTTATTCTCACAAAGAAACTAAAACCGTAATAAGAAAAAATTATCGTATAAACTCTAATCAAATCAAAATTATTGGTCATTTTGCATCAGTAATTACGATATCATTATGTCCCCACTTTTATCTAGAACTTCACATGGAGCTACCCATGCTTACACAGAAGGTCAGTTAAGTTCTATCCCAAACAATTCTGATATTATATAATAATTTAGTAACTATTAATCAAACCCAATCAAACACAAGAGTATAATCAATCTGATAATCATGATGGCATAAATTATATATTCAGTATCACTATTTCCATATTAATGTTAATATTCTTTATCCACCTATAAAAAGCACGAAGTGCATATCAGGTAATTATAAAAAACATTCGGCCCAACAATTTATATGCAATGAACAATATTGATGCTCCGTTTGTTTTGAAGATTACGTAAGAGTTACGTCGTCTCGGGTACAGGTAGCCGCTTTCTCACTGTTCTTCTTTTTTCTTGTTTTCTTTCTCTACGGATTATTTGTTACTGATTATTATACTCAGATAAATAATTGATTGAAAAGTTGACCCGCCCTATTAATTATAAATTATTTTAACAATTAACTAACTAAAATTAGTAAAATAACTACCCATAATGTCATAATTATTAATTATGAATAGTCCAAAACACCCCACTACATTTATCAGAAAGTATTTCTACATAAAAAATTTCTATGCCCAAACCGACTACACGGGTTGTTATTTTTTTTTTTTTTTTTTTGTTTGTTTTTTTTTTTCAATCGGATACCCACTTTACCCCATAGTCTTCGTCGAACGATCAAGGAAAGGCGAGAGTAGAAGGTTTGTCTAAACGGATTCTTTCAAAAAAAAATTTTAGTCCAAGGTCTCATATCAAAAGTATCCAGACCAATCAATTGGAGGACTTACACATCATCTCATGACAATGGTCTCCTAATGGGATCAATCTCATACTTGAATGAAACATCATTCAGTAAAACCGAACTAATACCAAACATCAATAACACCACGGTAATACGTACATTCGCATCCTAAACATGTTGTTTAGGGACCCTGGCACAACCATTTGTGGAATCTTTCTACACAGAGCCATGAGAAATCTCAAAATAATACGAGGATATAATCGAGGGGTGAACTTGAGAAAAAATACCACGCACACATCATAGCGCACATTAACATCATAAAATTTTGTCCATCAATATTTTCTCTCACAACATAAAACTTTCCACGAGCTTAGTTATATAAATTGGATCTTATTACATAAGTACTCCTCAATGGAGATTCAAACTTATCAACCCATTTTTTTTGAAAAGAATGATCAAGTAACCCACCATTTAGAGATACACCAACATAAATTAATCTCTAATAACACCATAGCCGCCAACATAATACAGATGAGATAGATCTTAAGTCTACCAACCCGTAAAATTTTCATGGTAGCCTCCATACATTCTGTAAGTAAGTTGTATGTAGAACCAAATATACTGCACTTAGACCCAGGAAAAACACCAAAGCTGGCATGTGAGATAACCAAGTAGCCTAAACATCGTACCAAGAAAAACAATCACAAAATGACTACACCCGATCCACTACGACGGGAATAACCGATAGAAGCAAAAAACACATGTGGACTGTAGAAAATGAATCATACTCCCAAATCACACCCGAAATGAAGTAGTTGGTCACGTAAGAGTGTATATAACCACGGGTGAATAACTTCAGATATTTTTTTTAAATAGTTACCATCAAACATCTTCTTCATCTGACTCATCTCTTTGATTTTCTTAGCTACCCACAATCACCAATTTTCCCTATTAATTTGCACACAATACTTACTTATCGAACTCTACATACACTGAAGTCGAAACTTTAGACTAAAAACATCATAACCACCAGGTATCATTACCTTACTCCCAAAACCACCATAGTATAAAGGAGTCTATAAGATATATGTTCAAAACTATGGTCTCATCTCTCTTCTATTTAAGCATGTCATGATATTTAGAGTTCAAGGGCAAGGCTAACTTAACATTATTTAAAAGGTGATAGCTACCTTTCCAATCATGATAAACTACTAAATCAAAACCACATTCAACCATCACACCATCTCCACATTCATGGTTTAGATTACTGGTCAAACCATCACATACATCATCCACCACTAGGAAGTTTATTGGTCATTCAAAGATTATTATGTATCCATTAGCTCAAACCTATATTCACCATAAAAAATCTATGTAACACATTCATAAGAGTAGATGTAATCACATCAATTTAGAGTAGTATTATTCCAACTTAATGTCTTACATTAACATTGTAGAATTATATTAACCTTATGCATATTCTTAAATTACAATCTCTGCAAGGTGGCAATCTCACTCCATGTAAAAAATACTAAATTCTTCATGCCTCATGTTTGCAATTCTAAATCAAAACTCAATCTTTTAAAAAACCGATGATAAAGTCGAGTAAGTCAGTAAGTGAAATACAGTCACATCTCACTGTCATATCAAGAACTCATAGGCAAAAACACTACAATCCCTCAACTACAATCCATGGTTTATACGAGAGGGCGTGATGTAAGTGCACGTGGGGAAAATTGTATAAGGGTGCAAAATATAGGTACGAACCCGTAATATAGGTGGAAACAGTTCGGGGTGGTCATTGAGAGTGAAATCATTCGATGTGCGAGATAGAGAAGACGAAGAAGCTCCTCCCGGCCCTCCGTCTCAACTCCCCCATTACCGTTCCACCCTCTACCTTGCGTTGTCTTGTCCACCTCGGGTGCCGTTTCTCTGTGTTTTGTTTGTTCGTTTCGTCCTCATGTTTTTGACATCTTGGTGTCCCAACCCTTATCTTACTCGCCCACGCTCGACGTAATTTGACTTCTTTACCAACAAACCATGACATGGTACTTACAAATTTCAATCAAAACTCAGAAGGAAACTCTTCTTAGATCCTTTAACAATCAAAAGTAAAAACTTTAGGCATCAAAACAGCATAAGTCTTTCACATGCCTTAATATGGCATTGCAATCAATCATTTTTACCTTCACCCAAATTTCATACTGTGCAAAAAAACCATATTGAACCAGAATGCAGACGTCTTAACTGAAAGTTTGAATTTAAGTCCAATTGTGTAACCCAATACCGTATGTATTACATTTGCTATACTTTGGAGACTTTTATAATTATCCTTATCTTAGCTATCATGAATTGTATTTGGCCATCAACAAATTGTAACATATGCGTCAACTAAAATATCAACCTAATCATCTCTAAATTCAACAGTACAACAGAAACGTATCATCTCACTCAAGCTGACGTCGGTACACTCATTCTCTTAAGTTATTCAATAAGCTTTAACCAAGCTGCATTTAACCTGGTTATGCTATTACCTTACCCAAACAAATAAATTAAAATAATGGTATTAGGAACACACTTCTCACCCGTTCGAAGATCTATTTTTAGTCTTACAAATCAGAGAACATATGCCTTCTCGTCACTTTAGTTCTTAAGGCTACACATCCACAAGTTTTATCTAATTTATTCATGAGTCAGCTCCTGTACCTTCTATGTACGAGAAGTGGACCCCAAACATTCTTTTAAAACGGTCATACACCCACATTACTCACAAAATAGAGTGCGGAAAAATAACAACCTAGATACTTGCAAGTCTTATTACATATAAAATTTATGTACCCAACACATCCTAATCATATATTCATCCCAATTCCGAATTCTCACGGCGAAATTTTGATATTTTCATCATGCTCAGTTAAACCCTTTTTTATTCACTCATGAAAGGTAAACTTTCCTCGATAATACCTTTAAACTCAGGTATACCAATTCAAATTCAAGGGACTAAATCCACTTTATATGCACTTCATTGCGAAAATCTTTATTTACTTCACCCAAGTTAATAACTGGATTTCTTTCGCTAATAAATACGATTTTCGTATCAATCTACCTTTTGAGCTTAAGATAAAATGTTCAGTACTCATGCAGAACCCTCAGATACACATGTACAACTTAAGTGTTATAATATGTCCCAAAGTTACCACTAAAATTTTCCTTTAAAATAATGCCTCAATCTATGTTCCTTGTAGTGATAAATAGTTGGTTCTCAAATGTGAATGCAACAAATCTTATATCTGACCATGGCATACAACTATTAACTCCGTTAGGAATAGTATATACTTGACATTCGACGTAACATGTTTCCAATAACCCTAGTACTGCCACAACGTGAAAGTCAGTTAGATACCTTACTAGAACACATTTCCATACCTATCCATATATCGTGACACCAAACCCACATATTTCTACCCATGGATGTCATGCAAAAACTAATTGAATGGGGTATTCTCTCTAGACCAAAAACAATTGGTTCTACTTCTTAGACAATCATAAAAAAAAAAATAACACACTTCCTAACTATAACCAAGTAGAGCATCGGTGATTTCTCATACATTATACACCACGCTAAGAAGTCATAGTAGTGTCTGTATTAATCGACACTCGACATGAGACTACCACAATCGTTGTAATCGAGAAAAATATTATTTTTTCTAATGGGACACTTTTTTTTCTTACTGTGTTGCTATTTCAACTGTTAATACTTTAGTACTGAACCATATGTTAAATAGAGTGAAGAAAGTTCAAATACCAAACTTGTATCGTCTAGATACCAAGTGGATCCAAGTAATAGCACGAAAGCAACGCAAAGAAAGACGTTTCATAACGTCTATAGGGCCTCTCGAAGAAAAGTAACAGGTGTCCCCATACAGTTCCTCAAGACTCTACGTAGATTTGTCCTTCGTGTGGATGAGGTGAGATTCAACGAAAAGTAACGCTCTGATTACAATTTTGTCACGACCCAAAACGAGTCGAGTGAGTGCACATCACACACTTACCTCCTAGGTGGACAAACCAAGAAATTCAAATCCCAACATGTACCAATAATTCAACTGTTGAATAATAAGCATATTGCGGAAGCTTCCAAAATTATTTACTACGGTTCCCCAAAACTGAAAGTCATCACAACAAGGACATCTAATCTCTCATTACTAAGGTCTAAGAGTATGCAAAGACACCAAAATAATGAATAAAATGTATGTGTCCGAAGTATAGGAGATCATGTCATGAACCGAAAGAATCCAACACGAGCATGAATGAATTAGCTCACCTAGAACTTGATATGCGGGAGGCTGCCTAGAGTTGGAGGGAAAGAAGGGAAATCTACAGCTAATAGGTACAAAGATGCATTTATAAAAGGAAACCAAAGAAAGAGAAAACAAGTAGGGCTTAGTACGAGGGTAACAGTACTGAGTTAAAAGTCCTCCATCGGTCAACCCAACTAGTACTAATATACAAGAAATAAGAGTATGAACTCAACATAGCATGTTTAACAGGTGACACAAACAAAACAAAACACGAAACAAGTATCAACAACATTAAAGTAAAGATCGTAATAAGTCAATGATATCAGTATCACACATGGAGG